>JAFVLL020031839.1:0-31897 GCA_021397915.2 Tor tambroides
GGGTGTTTATTTTGTCCCACGCAGAGTGTGTATTCCTCAGACGGCGTTTTAGAGGAGGCCCTGTCACTCGCCGTAATGAACCCCCCTGTGAGAGCACAGGCGGCCGTGGTCATCGCTCTCTGACCAACACGCACACACAGTAAAGACGCTCCGCTACACAGACACATTTATAACAGGAAAATAGTTCATATTTCTCCTGGAAACTGGTGCTGAGGAAGCTCTTTGTTCAGATTCGTACGTAAACTCGCATACGTACATCCCTGCAAACCCGCTGTAAGCGTGGTCACTGCTCTCTGACCGGCAGGTGACCGGGCTGCCCTCGCTGCCTGCTCCTCTCTCTTGTTTCATCCATCACTGTTTCCAGCCAATTGTGGCGGCGATGGTGCAGGAAAGAGGCGGTGAATGAGTTCAGAGGGGCATTAGTGGGGTGTTAGTGAGCTCTGGTGATGGAAGGTTCTTCGGTGTATTTGCACAGAAATGATAAAATGTCACAAACCTTCACTGATAAAGGCATTCCTAATAAGCGCACTGAGATGTCTGTGGAAGACGTGTTTTATTAAGTGTCATGTTTAGGCAATTGGGGTCAGTATTAAATTATTTTAACATCTGTACACTCTTAAAAATAAAAGTTCCAAAAGGGGGGTTTCACAGAAATGAAAGCCCTAAATAACATTTCAGTGATCAGTTTTTAAAAACCATTTTTCCTTAATGTGAAGAACATTTTAATAATCTAAAGATCCTTTTTGCTCTATAGAACCTTTTATGCAATTGAAAAGTTCCATAAATATGGAATATACTTTGTGGAAGGTTCTTTGTGGAACAGCAGATGCTAGTAAACACTAAAAAACCCCCAAAAAACAAAGGTTCCAAACAGTGGCTTTCACAGTGATGCCATTAGGAACCATGTTTGGTTCCCTTTCCATTTTTAAAACTCTAAAGTACTTTTTGTTAAATGTTCTTGATGGAACCATCAATGGCAAATAAGAACCTTATAGTGTCATTTTTAGGCAATTAGGGTCGATATTAAATTAACTTCTTTACACTCTTACAAATAAATGTTCCAAAAGGGAGTTTTTACAGAAATGCCAAAGAAGAACCATTTTTGGTTTTCTAAACCTTTCAGTGATCAGTTCTTAAGACATAATCTAAATCTAAATATTTTCCCTCCGAACTTATGGGAGGACTTTATTCCTTTTGAATAAAGTTTATTTTTCTGACCCCAATAGCAGATATACTATATGTTCTTGTTTTCAGCCAAAACTTGAATTTGAAAACAGGATTATTATCTTACTACTTATCTTAAAGACAACTACTTATAATTCTGCATCTCAAGAAAATGGATCTTGATTTGAGTGTTTAGATATGTGTACTTGAAAACAAAACAAATAGCAAGTCCACTCTTGGATTCTTTAGATTATTTAGAATGTTCTTCACACTTGGTTCTTTCTCAGAATGGTTCTAAGAACTGTTCACTAAAAGGTTATATGGGGAACCAAAACTTTCTTTTATGCTGTAAAAATCTTCTTTTAAAGTCTTTAGTTTTAAGGATGTAAGAAAATAATTGTTTGCCGTGTATTTTTGAGAGGTTATCATATGACTGTTGTATAAGAACAATGTCTTACTCATAATCATACTGTTTTAAGGAATATCACCTTGCCTGGCAAATATATTCAGTAACATCATAGCTGTGATATTTCACAGCTTGAACTCTCTGGTGCGATACTGTATACAAACCAGTGTTGTAGTACTCAAGTCTGAGTCCAAGACCATATTTTGATGACCACTCAAGACTAGCTCATTCGAGTCTCCAGATTGAATCCAAATGCTCCTGAAAATATGGTCTTGGACATAAACTTAGGCCCAAATTTGGTTTTGTCGAGACTTGAGTGTTAAAACACTGGCACAAACATCTTACAAACTTCCTGAAAAGTGCCAGTTCATATAAACATCTGCTAAATGTCTTTCTAATATCCCATAGGGAGCGTTGTACATCTTGAAGAATGCTTTAAATATTACATCCTTCTGATGTAAATGATTAAATGGCTGTCTCTGTGATAAACCTGCCATCAGGTGATAACTAATTTCACTGCATTTCTGTTTAGGTCTTTTTTTCCCCTTCTGAACGAAATGGTGTATCAGAGAAGATCATGACACGGCTCAAACCTCAAATGTTTCATCCACCTCCAAGTTGAGCTTTGAGTGTTTGGTTACTTACCTCTGTGTGTTAAGTGCACCTAAATACTTTATGATGTCTAATCTGCTGAGAAAGTGTAGCCAGAGGCACCCCAGAGTTCAATGCATATCAGATGCCTTCTGGGAATGCTTTAAAGAGCCGTGGGTACCGCTGCTGTGGTGTCTGAGGAGGAAGACGACACCGGTCTCCTCTTCCCTCTCACTTCCTCTGTTTCACTTTCCAGGCTTATACCTGATCCTCTGTCCTTTCCCAGAAGAATTGAACCTCCAGGGCTTGAAACATTTCTTATGAGGCTGATCTGGAAGCATGAATGGATATTGTACTTTTACGATGCGCCATTGTTGAAATTCCTCCTGAGAGAGATGGGAGAAAGCTAGCTTTACTGCTGACTGCAAACTAAAGTGCAAAAAGCTTTCACGTCTTCAGCACAATCCTCCACATTTATTTTGCACCACCCAGCAGCACACAGACCTAAAACTATCACACAGTTTACCTGCACAAGATGGCTTCTGGTTATTCTACAGAAGCGTCTTAAGGCATCTTTACACACAGAGATTAAGGCTGCTCTGAGGTGGCTCTGTGCCTGCTCCAAATACAGTGTCGAGACGTAATACTTGAGGCTTTGAAGCTTCAAAATATGCCGCTTTGACCCAACTCACTCCTACCATAAGAAGCTTTAGTTCTGTGTAAATGCAAAGCAGCAGTAAAGAAAATGTTTTTTATTATTTATGTTTTCATATTTAAAGCATTACTTTCATACCAGTACTTTTGTGATTTTAAGTGTTCCTGTAATGCACCTTTTCATGGTAGTGTATGTATGCTGCCTGAGGTGTGTTTGTGCTCTCATATTGTTTGTAATAGCTTCTATGTATATATCTTTCTATTCATTCTTTGTTCATCTGTGTTCTTTCAGATTAACTGCTATCATGGCGGAGCAAGTTTGAAGGGAATCTTTCTGAGCAAAAGCAAGACATCTGAAAGAAATGATCACTGTACTGGTGTGTTACTGCCAAACTAATGCACGTATGTAAAGAATTGCTCCCTTTCAAAATGTTGAAAAAGAGAAGCTAAATAAAATAAAATGACCATTACTGAATATATTTTGAGATGTAATTTTCAAAACAATCAAATTTCAGTATCACTTCAGCGCATCATCAACCAAGTCTCCATAACAGTTCCTTGCAGAAGTATTCAACCCCCTTCATTTTTTTTTACGTTTTGTTGCAGCCTTGCGTTAAACCGCTTTAAATTATTTTTATTTCCCACAGCAATCTACACTCCACACAGCATAATGACAAAGCAAATAACAGGTTTTTAACATCTTTGCAAATTTATTATACATAAAAAAAAAAAAAAAAAAAAACATGATGATGATTCCAGTGCATAAGTATTCAAACCCTTATCTGGGACAGTTGAAATTTAGCTCAGGAGCATTCATATTGCTTGTAGATGTTACTACACTTTGAGTGAAGTTAACCTGTGTCAAATTCAATTGAATAGGTATGATTTGGAACAGCACACACATCTTAATAAAAGGTCTAACAGCTGAAAATGCATATCAGAGCAAAAACCAAGCCCTGAGGTCAAAATAACTGCCTGTAGAGCTCAGAAACAGGTTTGCGTCAAGCCACACATCTGGGGAAGAGTTCAGAAAAAATTCTGCTGCATTGAAGGTTCACAGAATCATGTAGCCTTCATTATCCATAATGGAAGACGTTTGAAACAACTAGGACACTTCCTAGAGCTGGCCTCCTGGCCAAACTGAGCAACTGATGGAGAAGGGCCTTGTCTAGACTGGTGACCAAGAAGCTGATGATCACTCTAGTTGAGCTCCATGATCATATATGCAGATGGGAGAAACCTACAGAAGGACAAACATCACTGCAACACTCCACCAATCTGGGCTTTATGTCAGTGTGGCCAGACTCAATCTTCTCCTCAGTGAAGACACACAAAAACCCACTTGGAATTTGCAAAAAAGCACCTAAAGAACCCTCAGACTCTGAGAAACAAGATTTTCTGGTTTGATGAATCTCAATTCTAAGCATCATGTTTGAAGGAAACCAGCTCTGCTCATCACCTGCAGAGTACCATCCAAAAAGTAAAGTGTGCTGGTAGCAGCCTCATGCTGTGGGGCTGTTTTTCAGCGGCAGGGACTGAGGGACTCATCAGAGTAGAAGACGAGCCTGCACCAAAATATAGAGATAGCCTTCATGAAAACCCAGTCCAGAGCATTCAGAACCTCAGACTGGGCAGAAGGCTCACCTTCCAACAGGACAATGACCCTAAACACACAGCAAGAGTGGCTTATAGACAACTCTGTGAATGTCCTTGAGTGGCCCAGCCACAGGCTGGCCTTGAACCCAATCAAATATTTCTGGAGAAACCTGAAAATGTGCATCTGCCCCCATCCAACCCAACAGAGCTTGAGAGGTGAACAGGTGAGGAGAAGAATGGCAGGTAATTGCCAAATACAAAAAAGACTTGAGTCTATAAAGGTGCTTCAGCTAAGTACTGAGTTAAGGGTTTGAATACTTATGCAATGTACTTATTTCAGATTTTTTGTATTTTTTTTGTAAAATAAATTTACAAAGTTGTGACAGTTCTATTTTTGCTTTGCCAATATGGTGTATGGAGTGTAGATTGATAGCTACAACATAAAACGTGAAACAAAACTTTTTACATTGACTATCACTCTATATAGACTAATACAATCAGATACAACAATAATTTCTCAAATATTTAGTGCAATTAATTTGATTTATTAATTTAATTAAGCTACAAACTTGATCATAATGCACAGTGTTTCCATTTAACGTATTGTGAGGCGCAGCTCGTCATGTTAATGGAGTGTTTCACTAGTTAGCAGTTACCTCCAGGGGTTAAATTGGGATTTGTTGTGGGGGGTGGGTGGGGGGCCTCTATGGTATCGCGCTTATATAATTTCCATTTCCATTTAGTAATTTAGCAGACACTTTTTTTTTTTCCAAAGCAACTTACAAATGAGGACAATGGAAAGATGTATTATGTGTGTGTGTTTTGTTTTTTTGCAAATATGATTTATTCTAATGTAATATTCTCATCAGTTTTCTATCAGCTGTGACATAGGCTATAAATCTGCATGTTTTTTATATTTTATCCAAGGGCATTTATTTATTTTTTACCTTTTATAGAGGGCATTTTCCCACTAATCTCATTAACTTTCATTTCAAATTCTTACATTTGATCTATACATTACATAACAATGTGATTGTTATTATCTATACACGTTATCAAATTAAATCATTTATACTGAAAAATACAACTACATTAAATTCTTTTAATTTTTTTTTTTTTAATATATAAACAAGAAATGATGGTGGAAATTAGTTTTCAACGAAATTAAAACGCCAGTAGGTGCCAGTAGTGAGCGTTTAATGAGTGAATCATTGAGTCTTTCATTCAAACGATTCGTTCAAACGGCAGATTCATCAGATGTTTAAGCATGGGCTAATGAAACTTTGACTCAACCGATTCAGTGAAAACACTGAATTATTCAGCAATGAATCGGCGGTTGCTGTGAGATGCACTGTGGTTCCACCAAAAATGTAAGTGAGCTAATATTGTATTTGCTCATTGAACTGTTTATAGAACGATTAAACAGTCATAATGGTGAGTGAGGTTGCCTAACTAACTGTATTTTAAATATAAAAACTTTCTATTTTGAATTTTTACCTCAGTATGCTGAGTTTCTTTGGCCACGTGTACACTGCAAGTTTCAGAAGTGACAACCGCATTTAAATGCGGGAGTGAGTCCCGTAAATTATCATTCCGTGTGTGTACGGAACAAGACTCACTCCCGCATTTGTAACCATAGCAACATTCTGTCGTCTTGCGGAAGTGAATAAAAGTTTAGCTGTTTATGTGCCCGTTTTTTTAACTAAAGACTTTAACTAAACAACTTTAACGATTTTTAACTAAACTACCACTGATAGATGTGCTGTGTGTTGTTTATGCTCGGGAGGCTGCTTTAGAGAGCGCTGTCTTGCATGTTGCCATGTCCTCATATTTAAAAAGTGCTTTCAGACATTGTTTGGTCTTAGCTCATAAAGATAGGCACTTTATGAAGTTAATAAAGTGGTCTGTCACGGATATGAGATTTTTTTTTTTTTTTTTTTTTGGTGTTCTAAAACAAAGCATTTGGGTGTTTTAGTGTTTTTTTTTTTTTTGTGCTTGTCCTTGTTTTTGTTTTTTTTCCTATGAAGATCTGGCAACACTGTCACTTTACTGCGCGGCTCATGCAGCTAGCCCCGTGCTAAGTTAAGATTTCTTTCACTGTTATTTTCTTACATCTCACATACAGACGAATACACTGATGCACGCTCAAATACGTCATTAACAACTAGTTGTTCAGTTCGGTTCCGTACACACTGCGTAGTACTCTAAATGCGGTTGTCACTACCTGTATTTTTTGAGAGTTAATGCGGTTGTGGAATGCGGTTGTCACTCCCGTATTTTAGTGAATTATGTGTGTACAGAATGTGATTAAGGAGTAAAAGGTGAACTGACAACCGAATTTTGCTGCAGTGTGTACGTGGCCTTAGTGTTGCGCATTTTGATTTCTCCTGGAGAGGCTGCGTGAACCTCGCCTCAACAACGCAACCTTATACTGTCATTATATACAGTAGCTATATCCACTATTCGCCAATTACTCTAAATGTAATAAAATCATAATAATAATTGCGTTTTGGTGTTTACATAATTATTTTTGGTTAGTGATGTTTTAATCATGTTACTTGTCTGGCATTAATGAAGCGTTAATGTCGAGCCCTGGAGTCGGCCCCGGCCCAATTTAAACCCTGGTTACTTCACCTGAAAATGTTCGTAGATTTGTGTTGGATGTTATCTTTGGAATGGAAATATATCTAATTTGTAAACATTGTATTTTTTTTGCTTATTTCAGTTAATGTCAAAACTAGTGAGCTCAGCCAGTAGTAGTACTGACAGTGTAAACATGGCTGAAGATGCGAAAAGTGGGGGAATGGACAAACTGATTCAATCAGAGTGGTTCCAGCATAAATGACTCACTCAATTGTATCACAAATCATTTGGAGCGGAACTTCTGAGTGTGTTCATGAATCTTTTGATTCAGATCGGTGCGATTTCGCAATTGGAATGAATCACAATCTGTGCTCCGAAGTCCTGAAATTAAATGATGGTTCATGAATCATTATTCAGATGGGACTTAAGAGCGCAGATCACCATTCACTTGATTTGGATCGGAACTTCGGAGTGGGAGCGTGAATCTTTTGATTCAGATCGGGATCGTGAATGATTCTGATTGGATATAGCTATGGCCAGATTGTCCTACTGGGCATGCGCACATCAATAGTGCATCATTTTTGTCACGCTGAACAGCAATTAATTACTGTATTTGCAACATTGAGCTGGGGTAGAAGCGCGTGTACCAAGTCATTTGATTCAGATCAGGAATTCGAAGCGTGTATCGTAAATCTTTTTTCTTTCTTTCCTTCTTTCTTTCTTTCTTTCTTTCAATTAAACGGCACAAAACATCAACCATTAAGACAGTACAGTTGTAAAGCAAAACAAAGAAAAAAGAAAGTATACACACATACAAATCCCATAAGAAAATTAACCATAGATTTATTATAGTAAAAGTGTAGTAACCAACATTTATTTGTATAATATACAAAAGTACAGGTGCATCTCAATAAATTAGAATGTCGTGGAAAAGTTCATTTATTTCAGTAATTCAACTCAAATTGTGAAACTCGTGTATTAAATAAATTCATTGTACACAGACTGAAGTAGTTTAAGTCTTTGGTTCTTTTAATTGTGATGATTTAGGCTCACATTTAACAAAAACCCACCAATTCACTATCTCAACAAATTAGAATACTTCATAAGACCAATAAAAAAAAAACATTTTTAGTAAATTGTTGGCCTTCTGGAAAGTGTTCATTTACTGTATATGTACTCAATACTTGGTAGGGGCTCCTTTTGTTTAATTACTGCCTCAATTCGGCGTGGCATGGAGGTGATCAGTTTGTGGCACTGCTGAGGTGGTATGGAAGCCCAGGTTTCTTTGTGTGGGTACATTACCAAACAGCAGCAACTCACTTCAATGTCTGACTCATATTATAATTGTCCATAAGCTTTTTGTGAAATTTGGATTGACTCATTAATCTGTTGTTAGACCTCTTCATATTTAAAGGAGTAGTTCACTTCCAGAACAAACATTTACAGATAATGTACTCACCCCCTTGTCATCCAAGATGTTCGTGTCTTTCTCTTTCATTTCAGAAATTTTCTCCATATAGTGGACTTCTATGGTGCCCGCGAGTTTGAATTTCCAAAATGCAGTTTAAATGCAGATTCAAGCGGCTCTAAAAGATCCCAGCCGAGGAAGAAGGGTCTTATCTAGCGAAACGATCGGTCATTTTCAAAAAATTAAAAATTCAGTTTATATACTTTTTAACCTCAAACGCTCGTCTTGTCTCTGTACATTCCGGTTCATGACAGTTAGGGTATGCCGAAAAACTCCCATCTCATTTTCTCCTCCAACTTCAAAATCGTCCTACATCGCTGTTTTACCTTTTTTTGTAAAGGGCGTTTGACCTTCTTTGCATGTTCACTTTGTAAACACTGGGTCGGTATTTCTGCAGCGATGTAGGACGATTTTGAAGTTGGAGGAGAAAATGAGATGGGAGTTTTTCGACGTACCCTAACTGTTACGAACGGGACAAAGTCCCTTTCAAGGAAAGTCCGTTCACTCGGCTGCCATATTTGCAATGCCTCCGGGCAGCTCAGACAAGACCAAGTCCTATCTAAATGAATGGGGGAATCCTGAAATCTCAAAAACGGCTCGCTGAACTCGCAATTAAATTACATATTTCAAATCGGCAATAAAATCTGAAATGAACTGCCCCATGAATGTTGTTTCTTATGCTCAACTAGCGTTTAAAAGGCTTATTTTTCAGGCTAGACCAGCCGGTGCGCATGCGTAGCTCCAACGCGCTTATGACTGCGCACGCGTAGCTGCTGGTCCAGCCCCAGGTTCCTATGGGAGGAACCGGCAGCTGCAGTGATGCAATGACTTTACCAATCAACAATTGGCTCTTTCATTTAGAAGGCGGGATCATCCCGCCATATTGTGCGTTGCACTTTCTCCTATTCATAAGTATTGATAGTTTTCACGTGACGTCACACCCTTATGTGACAGTCGTGGCCTAATGGATAGAGAGTTGGACTTGTAACCCGAAGGTCGTGGTTTCAAGTCTCAGGTCTGGCAGGGATTGTAGGTGGGGGAGTGAATAACCAGCACTCTCTCCACTCTCAATACCATGACTGAGGTGAGACCCTTGAGCAAGGCACTGAACCCCCAACTGCTCCCCGGGTGCCACAGCATTGGCTGCCCACTGCTCCGGGTGTGTGTTCACTACTGTGAACTGTGTGCATGCACTTGGATGGGTTAGATGCAGAGCACAAATTCTGAGTATGGGTCACCGTACTTGGCCACGCACCACTTCCCTTTTCCTTATAAGAACGCCCACCTGGCGGGCAAAACGAAGCTTTTTTTCCGTTGACCACCAGCTATTTTTATGCAGATTGTATCAAGTAATAATGTAGTAAAACGCAGATATTAAAAGGCGAGATTCAGTGGACACCTTATTGATGATGTATATTTTGTACAGGCAAGAGGATGAAGCCAGAATATAAACGCAATGTGCAAAGTTTCACATTAAATGGCTTCCCATAGAAAACCATTAGAAGGAAAACACTGAACCGTTAAGCGGACTGCGTTCATATTCCAGCCTCATCTGCGTGCCTATGTAAACTATGCATAATTAATATGGTGATTACTGAATTTGATCTTTTAATATTACTGTTTTAAATATATTAAGGCACTTTGAGTGTTTTTACAATGTTTTGTCGCACTGTTTATGATTGAAATATTGCTGCTGGTGCTTAATATGGATTGCAAATGGCCAAAACTTGCATTTTGTTCAGAAATACCTTTGTTTTATTCTTTTGAGAGGTGATCTAAAAATTTGCGGCTGGGAAACAAATGAAAAATGGACAGGCTTGTGCTGCAGTTCTGTGGATGTTTTGCCCTCCAAGTCTTTGAGCCGGTCACGTGACTGAAAACTATCAATAGGAGTGAACTGTCTTTGTATTTCTATAGTCTTTGAACGGGACTGCACAGAGTACACAAGTGCATTGCAGAGCTACACAAGACGAGCATTTGAGGTTAAAAAGTATATGAATTTTTATTATTTTTTTTTTTTAGAAAATTACCAATCGTTTCGCTAGATAAGACCCTTCTTCCTCAGCTGGGCTTGTTTAGAGCCGTTTGAAGCTGCATTGAAACTGCATTTTGGAAGTTCAAACTAGCGGGCACCATAGAAGTCCATTATATGGAGATAATTCCTGAAATGTTTCCTCAAAAAACATAATTTCTTTATGAATGAAGAAAGAAAGACATGAACATCTTGGATGACAAGGAGGTGAGTACATTATCTGTAAATTTTTGTTCTGGAAGTGAACTACTCCTTTAAGGAGAAGACTATTGTTTCCAGTGTCAGACATTGCTTGTTATGATTTTCAGTGGTGTAGAATTTAGCAGTGACACTATGACATGTCCCTACCAATATCCAGTCACTACTAAATTGTCCCTAGCAATAATTTTGATCAAACAATTAAATGTTTATTGTGTGCCATTGTTCCCACCAATGCCAAAATCAAACCTACACACACACACACACACACACACACAGGTATAGGATATGTAATATTTTATTATTTATATTTAAACACAGGTTACTGTTAAAAATCTTGGAGTCATTTTTGTTAGAAGTAATATTGTGAAATATTATGGCAATTTAAAGTAATTTATTCCTGTGATGCAAACCTGATTTTTGTCTTCAGTGTTACATGATCCTTCAGAAATCATTCTGATTTGCTGCTTAAAAAAACATTTGTTTTCCAATCAATGTTGAAAACTCTTGTGTTGTTGATATATATATCTATGTAATGCATTGCATGGATTGGTTTCAGCAAGATCTTCTAAATGTGTCTCAAGTGCAGCTCTCAGAAATGCTCAATATGCTCTTCTATAAACCGCTCTACGTTCTGACAACAATTTCACAGAAACTCTAAAAACTCTCTAAAACCTCTCAATACTGGAACGCTGCAAAGCATCATCTCTCATATGGCAGTTTCCTCCTCAGGCCAGCCAGCCAATCAGGTCGCCCCTCTCCCCTCACAGGCTCTGGGAATTGATGGCAGAGCAGCGCGTTACGCTGGTGACAGAGCGCTGGGGTTGTCAGGACTCGGTCTCTCCTGCAGTCGTTTTGTTGTTCCTCTTGCTGATACCTGAGGGACCATTAAGCTGAAAATAATTGGCTCCAGATCTCCTCCAGCCATCGATCCTTTGTGTCAGTGAACTCCCTGACATATACAGTAGACAGACACACACACGGCAGAGAACCCACGCACGGATTCTGCTCTTACCAAATAATTACGCACATTAATGTATATATTTAAAGACTGTACATATTAATAATCTCTAAAGGTTAAAGGAATAGCTCATAAACAACATGAATGTTGTGTTTTCTATTAGAGAAGCTGCTCTTTTCCATCCAGTCAAAGCGGATGCAGGTCAAGATCTAAAGAGAAGATGCTCCATAAGCCATTATAAAAGACTCATATTTATATTTTAAGTACTCTGAACCCAGATTTTCTTTTTTGGCTTTAAAAAATGTATGAAAGAGTTGCATAGACTTGCATTAAAAACAGCCCCTAAAATATCATAGAGACTGGGGGTGGACACTTTTTTTTAATTTATTGAACTTTTTTAATTTTTTTGAGGTACATTTGTTATTTAAATTCATTTTTATTTGGACTTTTTAAAGATAGTACATCCCTAGTAGCCACCTAGCAAAATTAGCTACTGTAAGTGTTTTTGCACAGATAAAATGAGCTACAAATTATCGTGGGCTCTTTTGACTTGAGGCACTAAGCAACATTCGTGCAATCTTTCACTCCACCCTAGCAACCACATAGCAACACCCTAGCAACACTCAGAACAATATAGTTCTGTGTCCCAAATGATACATGCACTATGCACTCTACTGTCTGTTGTACAATTTTTATAAGATTATTTTCCCTGCATCCAAATATGGCAACTTTCATACTATATAATAGGTGAAAAACTGTATTTGAGCCAAGGAGTATGTCCCAATTCATAGTATTCATAAAACAGTAGGCAAATTGACCTACTACAGTACTTATATGTTTGAAGTGTCTAACATTCCACACTTAATTTTTTTTTGGTTAACTAAAAGTGCAACATTTGAGTTGGTGTCAACAAGCTGCTCACAGTATTTATACTAAAATTGGCGTAGAATGGTGCATAGGTTTGCAAATTAGGATGCACCCAATGTAAGTTGTCTGGATAGCTCCAAAATAGCGGCAGAGAGTTTTGCACCACTCACATTTACTTCTAGCTACCTTATATGCTGCCAGCAGCAACAGCAATGTGATAAAATGCATAAATAGATCAATAAAAAGATAAATACTGCTTCTCTCTGACTCTATAAAACCCCTCAATGACAAGTATGTGTTTAAAGCAGATGGTGGTGTTTCCATCAGAGGGCGCTGTTCTGCAGCAGCACACAGACATACTGTAATAGTGACTCTGCCCTTGCGTAAAATGCATTTATCTTCCGCTGTCTCCCTCCCTTCATGTTCATTCAGCCAACTGCGCGTTTGATTAAATCTCCAACCGTTTGTCATCATCTCTGGCCCCTTGACGCTCAAAGAAACACCTCGACAAATACCTTCATGGCTATTGTATTAATATGAGCACCGCGCGGGTGCTGCCGGATGACTGAATTACTCAAAGCATCCTGCCCTTTATGAAAACACATCCTGAGATTCATCAAGGACGTGTGTCATGTGCTGTGGTAATGAGGAGGAGATTCTTACCCTACGATTTTTAGACTTACCCATATTAATGAACTCCTCGGCCGTGTGCGTTAGAAACAGGTCAATGCCTTTGATACAGTATATTGGCCTGTATTACGTACAATTAGACCGATTCTCTCACAGAGGCTTCCGTGAGTGATCCCATGTCAGATTAATTGGAGTTAAACGCGTGTCGTTGTGCACAAGGGTTTTATGGGTATTTCTGTAGTTAAGTATCCATGAACATTCCTCAGTGGCAAAACAAACATTTTGCATGAAGTTTAGAGTGTGCAAAGTAGAATTTGATAGTTAATTAGATGTTCTGAAGAAACAGGCCCTAGTTATGACACGGGTTGGTTCCTTCCTTCATTGTGCATCTGTATTTTTTTTATTTATTTTTTCCCCACCTGTTTAATAGACCAGCAGGTTAAAAATAAAATAAAATGGAAGCTTGTTTCTGCCACAGATTAAAAAAGTGACTTTTTAAAATTCAGAATTCTGACACTTTTATGAGTTTACATCTCATAATTAATAACTCTGATAATTAATAGCCTATTTCCGCCATGGGATAAAAATATGAAAAGTAATTGTGACTCTTCATCTCACAATTCTTACCTTTTTTCTCATATTGCAAGTTTGTATCTCACAGTTGTAACTTTTCTCAGAATTGCGAATTATTAATTGCGAGATCTTGTAATTCTAAGAAAACAGTCAATTTCAAGACTGTAGTTGCAATTTTTTCTCAGAATTTTGAGTTTCAGCTCGCAATTCTGCGAAAAAAAAGTCAGCAAGAATTGTGATGTATAAGCATGTAATTGCGAGAAAATACTGAGTTTTGAGTTTAGAGCTCAGTTCTAAGGGGGGGAAAAAAAACAATTGTGAGTATATATATTGCTATTGCTTCTTTTTTTCCCTCCAAATTCTGAGTTTATATTTCAGAATTAATAACTTGCAATTGCAATTCTGGACAAAAAAATCAGAATTGTGAGAAAAAGTTCTCAATGATGACATAAGCTTCTTTTGAGAATTACAAGACGTGATTTGAGGAATCATTCATGTCACTCATGTTTAGTCTGTTAGAGGTATAATTAACGTCACAATCAGCACTATAAACCAGTACAAATCATTAGACATCACTGATCTCATGAATGTTTGTGCCAGTTTAGTGCATATTCAAAGTATGCCTCTTTACTTTGTTTGTGCTGCAGCTATTAAACTATCTGTACTTCTTTATATTAATTGCTGTTTTTCAGGTCAGTGATTCCTGCTCTTAATTGTAGTTGTAGAGAGCAGGGGTGAGGACGGCTGCCCGGGCCACGTTGCCGTGTTTTAATGGGGAGATGCAGTATAATGGCTTTGACCTCTGACCTTTTGTGGTGACTATAGCTCATTACGCTGATCTGTGAGTGTCAGAGCGGCATCTGAGAGCGAGCGAGTGTGTGTGTGTGTGCGGTAAGGTGGGTCACAAGAGCGACGCTTCCAACACCTCACCCCTCGTCTGCAAATAAAATACAATCACACACACACATACTAATTAAAACAGGGAAGAAGGCCACTGTTTTCTACTCATTGTCAGTTACATTTCTCCATGCATGGATAGTCCAGTGCACAGTTCCAGAAAGCCGATTCAGAGACCAAACTTCTTTTTGCTCTTTCGCTCATTGTTTTAGTCTGTGCGTGCACACACACACACACACACACACACACACACACACTTCTTCATGTCATCAGACTTTCTTAGGCCCTGTTGCAACAATAAACGGTGTAATCGCAGAGGGGTTCGCAGCGCAGTATGTGTTGCTGTGTGAAATTGCTAGTTGAGCGAAAGTGGTGCATACTTTTTTTTTTTTTTTTTTTTTCAGTTTTGTTTGCATTGAAGAAGTCATTTGCTTATGTTTGCATGTGAATGTTGCATGACACGGGTTTATTTTACACAAATGGCAATGTTTATGCTAATATCTGCTTGCAAAGTGAACATGCTGTAACCCGGTGAGTGTTTGGGGTCAGTGTTTTGTTTTGTTTTTTGTTTTTTTCAAGAAATGAATACTTTCATTCAGCAAGGACACATAAAAGTGATCAAAAATTACAGTAAAGACATTTATAATGTTACAAAAGATTTCTGTTTCAAATAAATGTTGTTCTTTTGAACTTTGTATCACAGTTTCCACAAATATTGAGGAACAGCTTTCAACACTGATATTATGAAATGTTAGCACTTCAGAATATTAGAATGATTTCTGAAAGTCATGTGACACTGAAGACTGGAGTAATGATACTGAAAATTCAGCTTTGCATCACAGGAATAAATTACATTTTGACATATTACAACAGAAAACAATATTTCTGTTTTATACTGTATTTTGTTAAATAAATGCATCCTTGGTGAGAAAAAGAAATATCTTCAAAAAAAAAAAAAAATATATATATATATATATATATATATAAAAAAATCAATTTTCTCTGATGTCAGTTAATAGTCACATGACATGCATTGAAGCAAATAGGTTATTTTTCATCTTTTGAACGTTGAGGTTTACGTCTTATTTAATTAATTAAATTTTCCTCACTTCATAAAGATTTTCACAAGCTCACGAATCCCAGTTTAGGGAACCTTGATATATACAATAACATTCAGTCTTATGTTCATTTACTTGCTTTAATATAATGCACGTATATAAAGCAATCAGTTATTCATTTCACAAATCTTGGATGTCCACTTAACCCTTTTGATGATCACCTTTTACTTCCTTTAAAAATCCTGATGAGTTCTTATCAACATGGCATACTTAACTCTTGTAGCTGATGCTCATGACTTCTTGGCATATATATATATATATATATATATATATGTTTTCCATAACTGGCGAAGTTTAAACCCTTGTTTTAGAGCAACTGTTGATTGACTGTCAGGTTGATTGATTGTCAGGATGCTTTAGTCTTTGTGTAATGTCACATCTCTGAGACAAATGTTAATACCAGGTTTAAACGAGGTCAGTTGTGTCCTCTTCCATCACTCTTTCCAGACCTGCTGGAGGACAGAGCGGTGAGCATCACTTTTCAGCATGTCCGTCTTCATTTGATCACATCCAGAGAGAATCAACTCTTACTCCTCATTAGGAATGAACACCGACTGAAGTCCAGTGAGTATGGATTTTGTGATTTGTTACAGTGACGTGTGTTTTTTGGTTGTTTTTATAACTTGCATCCTTGAGCCAATCGTCGGTTTGTATCAGCCGTCTCCACTTTGAGTCAGTGACTGTGTTCAACATGGAGAGGACGAACCATATGCACGAGATGATAAATGTGACACATTGATGGTTGATGGTGAGAAAATTAACATTTCAGTGCTTTAACATGCTCAAAAACAGATCAATTAGCTGCATGTTTCCCCTCAGGACACAATCAACAATACCATACAAGTGCCAGTCAATGGAATATTTTATATTTACTGTCTTTAAATGGTTTTTGGAGACTCACTCATATTAAAATGGAAACAGTTTGTAATGTACATCAATTTGTACGCTAAAAAGGGCATGACCTGCAAAGATATACCCAAGGCAGTGTATACATTAAAATAGCTTTTATGCAGTTTATCTTTGTGCATGAATCCAATTATTATCAGAATGCAAAAGTAGAGAATAACATCTTTGAAGCCCAGAGTCCAAGCACAGAATTTTAAAGACAATAATCCTACATATTTAATTTTTATTTAATTTTATTTTAGGTATTATTTTATTTATTACCATTTAAGTTGATTTTATTTGATTAAAATTTACTTTAGTACCATTGTGACTAAATAAGTGTCATAAATGCATCTATGAACAACCTCTGTTTAATTCTGCTGTAAAATTAAACAAATCTTTTAACAATGGTTCATTTTTAAGGCTTGTCTTTCATTATAATCGATCAGGACATGAGGAGTGTTTGTGTGACAGACTGTCTGTCCTGACTGCTGTTTCTTTAGTGTGTCTTCTGTCCCCAGGCCCCTGCTGTTAGCTGGATCGGCCCTCAGTGCAGGTCTGGCCTTTTCTGGGACCTCTGGTCCTCGCTGACAGATGGAAGCTTTGTCACTCTTGCGTGTGACACTGGAGACCCGAGTCACAGGATACGAGCTGCTTTAGGGCATTTTCATATGGAATTAAATGTCTCCAATTAGCACATACAGACAAACTGTTTAGAATTGTAAATAATTCTGTTTATTCCATGTGTCTCTGGAATATTTCAATCTGATTGGTCAATCGCTGCATTATTAGGTCAGATATTTGTGTGAAATGGCCGCTGTCTCATGCAAAACATTTGCTACAAAGAGGTGTGTGTGTGTGTGTGGTTTTTTTTCAAATTATCATTGAGATTAATATATTGAATTCATTTTTATGTTTCATTTTTTTATTGTTTTATTTGTATATTTTCCTTTTTAGTTTTAGTTAATTTTTGGAATTTTGTTGTTTTTATCATTTTTGTTAGACATTTTTAAAAACTATTTATATTTTATTAATCAAAAGAAAAATGTTGCAATTAGCTGAAATGTTTTTTTTTAAATATTTTATTTGAGTTAAAGTTTTTTTTTATTTTTTTTAAATATAGTTTTATTTAACTATAATAACCCTGCTATATAGTATTAAAGATCTCATTGATAATCCATAAATTATTATAATTCTGCGCACAGATGTTTTATTTTCAGCAATACAACATTAGCCTTTTTAATCTGCTTAAATCTTATTTTGAGCAGAGTTTCCTTTTTCTTAACCAGATTGTTCTCAGATTTGAGTTTTAACTAATCAAGACGCAGTGAAGTTGCTTTAAATGATCCATCTTGAAGAGAACATGCAGATTAGAGTTTCAGGCTCTTTAAACCGGGATTCATTGTATTCTGTGCCCTGAAGAGGGAGACACAACTGAAGCTAAATGAAACTGATGGTGTTGAAAGAAGATTTTAGTCTTTATTCGTTCAGTCTGTGAGTTTATGCGCAATGATGTTCTGACTCTTCTACCTCAATCCCCCTCTCTCTCTCCAGAGTTTGCGGTGAACTGGCTGTTAACAGAATTAAACTCCTATTTAGTCTCTGTGGCAGGGAATACACGCACACTGCCTGCAGACAAGACCTGACAGCACATCTTATTGCCAAAATTCAGAGGGCCCACATATGTGTGCCAGCGAGCGCTCGGAGGGGGTGTGTGTGCTCGTGTGTGGGTGTGTGCATATAAACACGAGGCTGTGTTCGTTTACCGAAGGCTCTGGACATGTTATTGTGTTAATTGGTCATGGTTTTACGGAAGCTCGCGATTGCCGTGCAAAACAAATCGAGCTTCTATTAGAATGTCTTTTTCTTTGACAACCACAGACAGCTGGAACCCACTTAAGCCGCTCTGTGAATATTTTTTGGGTGTCTACATAACTGGCGTGCAACTTTAGGAAGAGCTTTTGCTGGGTAGTGTGTCATATGGTGGCGTTTAATTCACGCACACACCTGGCAACTTCACCATGCAATATAAATGCATTTAAACATTGCAAATAATAGACATGTTTTGGACAAATTTGGGCCTTGATGGGTTAAACAATTATACATGCTAACTTGTGCTCAACTGTTTGTGGCCTGTGACTAGTTTGTATAGCGATGATGGGAAAATGTGGTTCATTCAGTGAATACCCATCACCAGACTAAGGCTTGGTGAGATGATAATGAGTAGTATGATTTCATGCCTTTTTGCAATATATCAAAAATTTCCCCCACAGGAAAGGAAAATCTCAAAGGAGGACTCAACTGCTTCTCCTAGATGACGTTTTCTCTTTAAATTTTCATCATAAATTGCTCAGAACAGAAAAATCAATATTAAGATCTTAGTATGTTAACTTAGCCTCAAGATGACTTCAAATTAGTCAAAACAAGCATTAAAATAAGCTGGAAAACAATATTTATATATATTTATATATTTCTGAAAAACAGTATATAATTTTCTCACAGTTTTGGAAAACCTGGATTATATGAGGTAGCCTAATGTCTAGACTCAAAAAGGTCATGTACATTTACATTACATTTACATTTAGTCGTTTAGCAGATGCTTTTATCCAAAGCGACTTACAAATGAGGACAATAGAAGCAACCAAAACAGAGGAATAATATGAAAATGCTATTGCATGTATTTTTAGCCATTTCTTGAAGATGGCTAAGGACTCAGCTGCTCGGATTGAGTTGGGCAGGTCATTCCACCAGAGGGAACAGTTAATGTAAAAGTCTGTGAAAGTGATTTTGTGCCATTTTGGGTTGGCACAATAATGCGCCGTTAACTTGCAGAACGCAAGCTTCTAGAGGGCACATAAGTCTGAAGTAGTGGATTTAGGTAAAGGGGTGCAGAGCCAGTGGTGGTTTTGTAGGCAAACATCAATGCCTTGAATTTTATGCGAGCAGCTATTGGTAGCCAGTGCAAATTGATGAACAGAGATGTTAGGTGCGTTCTTTTTGGCTCGTTAAAAGACTACTCTTGCAAGCGCATTCTGGATTAATTGTAGAGGTTTGATAGAACTGGCTGGAAGACCTGCCAAGAGAGCATTGCAATAGTCCAGTCCGGACAGAACAAGAGCTTGAACAAGGAGTTGTGTTGCATGTTCTGAAAGAAAGGGCTGATCTTCCTAATGTTGTATAAAGAAAATCTGCAGGACTGGGCAGTTTTAGCAATGTGGTCTGAGAAATTCAGCTGATCATCAATCACAGCTCCAAGGTTTCTGGCTGTTTTTGAAGGATTTATAGTTGATGTGCCTAACTGGATAGTGAAATTGTGATGAAGTGATGGGAAACCACAAGCAGTTCTGTCTTGGCAAGGTTGAGTTGAAGGTGATGGTCCTTCATCCAGCAAGAAATGTCTGTTAGACATGCTGAGATGCGAGCAGCTATCATTGGATCATCAGGATGGAATAAGAGGTAGAATTGAGTGTCATCAGCGTAGCAGTGATATGAAAAGCCATGTTTCTAAGTGACAGAACCTTGTGGTTCCATGTAGACAGAGAAGAAAAGTGGTCCAAGAACTGAGCCCTGAGGCACTCCAGTAGCTAGATGTTGTGACTTGGACACCTCACCCCTCCAAGATACCTTGAATGACCTATCTGAGAGGTAAGACTCAAACCACTGGAGTGCGGCTCCTGAGATACCCTTCGCCAATAGGGTTGACAGAAGGATCTGGTGGTTAACATTATCAAAAGCAGCGGAAACCGGTCTGTAGTTCTCTAAATGAGTTTGGTTAAGAGTGGGTTCCTTAAGTAGTGCGGTTATACGAGCCTGTTTAAATGCTGAGGGAAAAACACCAGTGTGAAGGGATGTGTTAATGATGTGAGTATGTGCAGGTACAGTACAATTGCAGGAGAAATGGCTTGAAGGAGATGAGATAGAATAGGATCAAGCGGACAAGTAGTAGGATGATTGGAAAGGATGAGTTTAGAGACTTCTGACTCAGAGAGTGGAGAGAAGGATGTGAATGAGTGTATGTTTGCTGATAAGATGTGCTTGACAGTTTGTGGTGTGGAGAATTGTGTACTGATGGTTGTAATTTTATGTAATGTACAGCAAATAATAAAAAACACAGTGGGCATTTTTATAATAAATATACATTTTTCTAGTTACGACAAGCCCTAAAATATTATATTGGGTAGAAATTGAGAGAAAAAGGTAACAATTAACGTAACATAACAGATCTATCTATCTATCTATCTATCTGTCTATCATTCTATCTATCTATCTGTCACGGATCTAACCCGTGACTATGCATGAACTATGGGCACGTACCTTCATGATGTACACACACACACACACACACCCACCCACCCACCATGCAGCATTACACGGTCTGTTTGCCAGCACTGACATCTGTACACAGTCTTATGTAATGCTTGAACTATATGAATGTTGTGTATCGTGTGTGTGGTGTATGTTAGGTTAAAGTGTGTATTATGTTCATGGGGAGTCTGCACATGTGTTTGTGTGATTTAGTTATGTATAAGTTTTGTTGATACATATACGCATTGTACAAATAACCACAAGGCTCATTTATACAGTTAAACATTTATTTGATAGAAGTTCATATAGATTAACAGATATACTTACCAGCAGTGGAACATCAGCTGTCCAAACCTGTGCTGTGCGTCACCTGAACAGACAGGTCCATGTGTTGTTGACGTCATTAGAAGGGTCCATACAGCAGCAGTCAAATGTATATCTGGTTAGTCTTCCATGCCTACAGTATGTCTTGTGTGTTTAAAACTGTATTTGTGTTTGGGGTTATGTATGTATTAGGTGTTGTATGTCTAAAGGTTGTATATGTTAACTGTGCCTGAACTTGCCCATAGAATGGTACGTTCCAGAAGGAGGGGCTTAGGATGTAAAATGGCCATGGGAAATTATTTGAGTTAGAGTTGCTCTAGCCTTAACTGTGTGTAGCGTGCTCGTGTTCATATCTTGGTTCACAATGGCAGTTAATGCACTTTTAAAGATTGTATAGTTTATTTACTTTTGATTTACTTTTTGTTGCATGTTTTTCTTTATTCTGGGAACCTTGTCACCGACTGCACAATAAATGCACCTGCAATGGGACTTTAGTTGACTGGTCCATTTTTACCCCGGCCGCTAAGGATATTCCGGACACTATCATTCTATCTATCGTTCTATTGTTCTGTCTTTTTAACCATCTATTTATCATCCTGTCTTTCTATCCATCCATCTATCCTTCTAAATATCACTCTACATAACTATGTTAACAAACAAATATGTTCCAATTGGCTGTCATTGTGCCACATCACAGCTTTTTTTGCTTTCAGTGAACAGATTGCTCATCGCTGACCTGGTCAGGACGCACAGATGCTGGGTAACGGGTTCGTTCAAATCCCTAACCAGAAGTTTGAGCCAGTAAAGTTTGAAATGTTATGGAGATGCTTAGACAAAACACTAATGATGTCATGCATTTCACACCATTTTATGATATACTGAACCATAATATATATATATATATCACAACACAGACGCCAAAAAGAGGCCTGTAGGCGTGACATGACACTGATCTTCAACTTAAACCCAGATTGGGAAAAGTATGAGTTTAAGAGCATTATTGTGTTTGGAGCTGCTGAGCAGAGATCAGCGTGGCAGAGGAAGGGGGAGAGGACGAGTCAGGCCAGCTTATTTGCATTCAATGGTGCACCTAATATATGCAGGTCACTGACCCTCAGTGTGTGGGGTTAGAGCATAGTGTGTGTGTGTGTGTGTGTGTGTGTGTGTGTGTGTGTGAGTGAGAGAGTGTGTATGAGTGTGTGTCGGGCTTGTTAAGGAGCTGCAGCGCACACGCTTGCCAACTGTCTACATCCCAACACACACACACACACACACACACACACACACACACACACACACACACACACACACACACACACACACACACACACACACACGCACGCACGCACGCTCGCTCGCTAGCCTCTCAGGATTAGCAATAATGAGCGTGCCAAGTGTATTTATTCTATTTCAAGATTCAATACTGTAAAACACGTTTCCGTTTTCAGACAGGGCCAATTAAACGCGCGTTACAGAGTTAACTGTGTAGCTATTGTGAGATCCACATCATAAGCTGGCAGGAAGTATGTGTTATATGTATATTTTTATATCGGTATATTCCCTGAAACATAATAGCTTTGTTACAAATCCTAGTGAGCTGCCTACCAAGTATTTTAAGGGATCATAGGTGTTCCAACAAACAGGACACCTAAGATAAAGTAAGAGTTTGTTAAAATTAAATGCAGGATTGCATGTATCCGTCACAAAAACATGGAAATCAATCTCACAATGCTTAAAATTAGCTCTGATGAATTGAAATTTAATTAGAAGTCTAATTATATTTTATGCATTACTGAAAAGAAACAAAAATAATACAAGCTAATTAGGGGCCATTTTATCCCATATTTATGTTGTGCATTTTTATTATGTATATAAGATTAGATATTGCATTTTTAATGTAACAATATGCAAATATCAAACTCAAATGTTGTTGTTGTTTTTTGGTATAATTGAGATGCTATTATTGTTTTTGTTTTTTGTATTTTTAAATTCTTTTATAAAATAATTTTACATTTTTAAAATTCTATAAAATTTTATCTTCGTTTTAATTAAAGTTTTAGTAATTTTGTCTTTTGTTTTTAATATGTCTGGTGTGTATTTTTTTTTAATGATTTTTTTTATTTCAGTTTTAGTTATTTTAGTACATCAAGCTAAACTAACTGAAAATGAGAAATGTTGCTTTAGCAAGTGGCTGAATACATTAGCATACATTTTTTCTGTGTATTTTATTTCAGTTGATGTTTATTTTATTTGAAGTAACTTTTTATGGTTTTTATTTTGTTTTATATTTTTATTTATTTATATTTAACTATATTAACCAATTAAATGGAATCAAAAACGAGTCAAATCTCATGCAATTTGCATGGATTTTCCAAATCAGTCAAGTCAGTTCCTTGCAGTTAGGATGTTCCCTTAGAAAGTGCTGCTTATATAGATGACTGACAGCAAGGTAGCTCACTGGGTCCTACAGTCAATTAAATGGCCAATTAAAAAAAGTCAGATATTTAATCGAGTGCAGCTGCACAGAGTTCTAGAATTCTTAAATATAAGAGTGTGCTTCAAATGCACAGATGTAAAAATGGTATCTGTGCAGCTTGGCAGACTTGCAAATCACACAAGCTGATGGTCGGTACTCCGTCTTCACTCGAGAGGAACCACAAGCAGCAACAAGCAGCTCTGGGACTGACCTTTAGAATTTTAACAATATCTGCACTAACTCACTTGCACGGTTGAGTAATATCCAGCCATGGTCCATCAGTGACACAGGGACAAATATATGCCACACTTGCTGCTCGTCAAGTAATGCGGCACCAGGGACCGAGCTTAATATTTGGCGAAGAGGAATCCTTGCTCTGAGATGTTGGAATTTGTCCGGTTGAACTGCCGAGGTGAGAGCAAGTAGAAAAATGGAATATATGAATACATAGTATGTCTATATCTGTGATTTTTTTTAAAATTCTGTAACACTTATATTTGAAATCAATAACGAGGAGCTCATCAGCTCGGTTAATCAAATAAACGCATGTTTTTCCACATGCATCGCAAAGTAACTGGTGCAGAGGACAAGATGCAGATGCATCAGTGATGTGTTGGAGAGGAAGCACTGTGAGTCTCTGCTGTTCCATAAAGAGCAGGAGAGGCAGGCAGTGAGAGGTAATCCAGCCAGGGAGCAGGTCTGGAGGCCTAATCCCCCCTCAGAACAGCCCTGCCTGGGGCATACAGACACATAATCCTGCCCCTGGAGACCTCCAGCACTGCTGCCTTACAGCCCCCCTCTCTCTCTACAGATCTACAGCTATCTGTCTGTCTGTCTCTCTGCCATTCTATCTATCGTTCTATCTATTGCTCAATTTGCTATCTATCTATCTATCTATCTATCTATCTATCTATCTGTCTATCTATCTGTCTGTCTATCTGTCTGTCTGTCTGTCTGTCTGTCTGTCTGTCTATATTGTTCTATCTGTTGTTCAATTGTTATCTGTCTATCGTTCTATGTATCGTTCTATCTATTGTTCAATTTGGTATCTATCTATCTATCTATCTATCTATCTGTCTGTCTGTCTGTCTGTCTATGTATTGTTCTATTGTTGTATCTATCTATCTTATATTATTTTATCTATTGTTCTGTCTATCATTCTGTTGTTCTGTCTATCATTCTATCTGTTGTACAGTCATTCTGTTGTTCCATCCATCCATTTATACTGTTTGCTGTAATTTTCCCTATACTATTCTATACTAAATATATTAGTGTACAGCATTCATTTCTTCTGTTTTTCCCTCTCTAGAGATCTGCATCTCTCTGTTGTTCTATTTATCACTCTATTACTGTAATGCATTCATTTTAATAAATAAAATCATCTTCAATTAAAGGCAGTACAACTAATGATGGTAAAAACATATTAAAGTAATGAGTGTTTTTTTTAAAGTCATCATTTACAAATCAGTTGTACTTTTAAAATTATGCTGAAAAGCGTTTTCATTTTATTTACACATCATAAAATAAAAATGATAATTTCTTATCAAACTTATGATAAACAAGAAAAAAACTTTAATTATGAAAAACACCATGTAGAAGTTGTTTCAACAGATTCACATTTACATTCATGCATTTGGCAGTCGCTTTTATTCACAAGTCTAAGTTACATGTCATCAATTCATGCATTCCCTGGGTTTCGAACCCATGACATTGGAGTAATCAAGTAATAAAGCATGGAGAAGCAGAGAACTTGGCATATCTTCTGCAGTCTGCTATTGATCGCTGTGACTTTTCTCGCTGTGAAGCAGCGTTTTTTGCTTTTTGTATAAGTGTGTGTGTGTGTGCAGCTGAGTGAGCAGATGACTGCTTGTACAGATTTGTCAGGCGTGTGTTGTGCTGCTCCGTGGAGAGGCGAGGTTGAGGCGGCCCTGACATGTGTGTCCGACAGTGAGCCGTTCCTGCGCTCCGCTCACACACATGACTGCCCAGCCTCCCCGATGTCACATACATTATGAAGCAGGGCCACAGACAACACCTGGCGTACTGCACCGCGATTGTGTTTGTTAGTCAGTGTGAGACTTCACCTGCCAGTCAGTTTAAAAATAGCAACATTTGGTCTTTGAAATTAACCAGTGATGTTCTAGAATGTTCTTTAAAAAAAATGGTCCTGAAGTGTTCTCAGACAATAGCTCAAGTAATATTTCATATTTTTTAAAGCTTAATAAAATTAGAAATAGAAAATTTAGATTTAAATACATTGAAATATAATTAAATAAATGTATTTGAATTTATTTTTATATATATATATATATATATATATATAGTATTTTAATATATTAAAATGTATAATATATATTAATATACTATATATCTGGAAAAATCTGGAATATAAAATAATAAAAGTTAAATAAGTAAATAAAAATAAGATAATCTTTCCATATTTCATCTACTATGGTTCAACAAGGTCATACAGGCTCTGGTGAGGTTTTTCTTTCTTTATTAGTTTTTATATGTGCATTTCTACGTATGTGTGTTAAATTTAAAGTCAGATTTGGGATTTTTAAATTATTATATGATTTATATGATTTCAGTTATTAGTATCTAGCAATATCAGGCAAGCAAAATGGCTTCTGCAGTAAAATGTATGTGAAATATAATTATTTTGTCAACAGCATCAGCTGCGAACACTTTGTATCCACCTTTCACCCACTGACCCTGCATAATAAAAGTTTTTCAACTAAAGGTACTTTGTTAGGAAAACTAAATGCAAAATAGGAACCAAGAAGCAATTTGTAGACCAATATAAGGTGTTCCAGAAAAAGAACAGTCGCTACAAACGTGTGCTTGTTAGTTTCCTTTGGATACCTTAGTTTGTCATTTATCTGGCATCATTATGGGATGTGATCTATTTGTTCCATCAGTAACATCATTATCTGCTGGACTTTAGAGGCCAAAGTGTTTGTGTAAAACCAGGCCATCCCACCAAAGTCCAACACACGCTGAAGGAAAACATATGTCTTCAATACTACGTGATCATTAGAAGTACCTCTGTACAGATCTGCTGTTCTTGACCTTCATCATGGAGTTAATTTAGGTTTAGAAATTTGCTCGCGTGCCCTTTTGGTGGGGCAGTTTGAGCGAGGACACACTGGTAATGAAGCCCTTCGTTTAGTACTAATGAAAACCACCACGGGTGGAAAAAGCAATGAGGATAAGGTAGCCTCTGCCAAAACTCACACTCCTGAGAGGCCATGTTGCTCCCAAATTTTCAAAAAAATAAATAAATAAAGAGAGGTTTGACACCAAAGCATGCCTTTGTACCCTAGCCATTAAAAAAAGAAGGGAAAGGGTAAAAAAATGGTATTGTTATGGTTCCCTGGCTTTTCTTCTTCAGAGCTCACGGGGCTCAGAGTGGGATGCCCAGCACAGGCTCTCTCTGCTGGGGGCGGCGCCCCAGGCCATCCCTCCTCCGTTGGAGCTCAACTTGCTGGATCTTTGAACAGGGACGGAAAAACACTGCGCTGACCAGGTTTAGTATCACGTAGCCAGGCTTTTGTCTCTGGCCCACACTGTGGCTCATTCAGACTATAGCCTTCTCTGCGTTTCTTCTGTTCTCTCGTTTGCATCCTAATCTAGTTGTTTTATAATCCTGACATTTGTATGTTAGGTAAATTGTCTCTTTGACAAATTATTCCACTTTTGTAAGTTGCTTTGGATAAAGCGTCTGATAAATGCATAAATATAAATAAAGTCGACCAAGACAAGAATAGGCCATCTGATCAATATGTAAACAAACACAGTTCACTTTTTTATGTGACGAGCAAATCTGAGACTATTGGAATATGTAGGTGTGCTCAATATTTCATTTGCTTGTTATTAAAGGGATAGTTCACTCAAAAATATTGTCACTTGTTCCAAACCTGTAATAGTCAGTAGCCATTGCCTTCCATAGTATTTTTTTTTTCTCCATACTATGGAAGTCAACGGCTACAGTCATCTGTTTGGTCACCAGCATTCTTCAAAATATCTTTTTTTGTGTTCAACAGAAGAAAGAAACTCATACATGTTCGGAACGACTTGAGACTGAGTAAATGATGACAAAATTTTCATTTTTGGGTGAACTATCCCTTTAAAAGTTATGTAATTTACTTATTTATACTTATTTACTTATTTATTTTTTACTATCCTTACCTGCTAGGAAAATTGATTTTACATTCTGATATTTAATACATCTTATAACATTTTGTGCGGTAGACAAAAATGCTAATGAAGTACGAAAATTCAAAAATTCAAGACAAATCTGAGCAGAGTTTGAGACATTATTCATAGATCATTGCTGAATCCCTAGAGGAGACACAAGTAAGGGACATTTCTCAGGAGAAACATCTGAGAAACAGGAGGCAAGTCTCTATTTGCACTCATTTAATCCCGTTGCTGTGTGCAGGTAGTATTTTATTTTATTTCAGAGGCATTAAATAGGGCCATAAAATATTTCACAATTGGGTTTTCTGTAGCATTGGGAACCAAGAACCAGTTATTATGATTTTACTTTTTTTTTTCTCTCTCTCTCTCCATTTTTGTCACCTCTAACAAACACTGAAAACACTTTGCAGTAATTCTTTTAAATGTTTTTATTGAAAATACCACATGATTCAGCAATGGAATTGCATTTGCGTTTGTTTTTTCCAAATATTTATTCCTTAAAATGATTAAAAGACTACAAATTCTTCAAAGAAAGAATCTTTAAATTCTTCATAATTCCCATCCACAGTTTACATTCAGATAACAGATGACAAACAGTGAAGGACCACCTACTTACCTGTCAATCAAACACTGAAGCTAAAACAAGAGAAATCTGATCACAAGTGTTCACATGAGAAAAATGTTACTACCAGATGTAAACAGTGTAATCTATGCATATCTGCTCAGTTGTTGCTAAAACTAAAAACACAGAGGCTGACCAATTCCTTAGGAAAATGGCCTACCTGTAAATAATCTTTCTGTGTTTTTGCAGATTCATTTCCAGCAGCACAGCTAGAAGAGCGCTGATATTTCCACCAGTCCGTCCGTTGGGACCGTTCCTTTACCGGCGGCAAACACGCATCCGGAGGTGACGGCTGATGCGTGAGCGCTGGAAATGTCACAGTGTGTAAAGCTCAGCTTCTTGTAGACCTGTCGTTCTTCCTGTCTTTCCCGCACACACGCGGACATGATGGGCAGCAGACGGGGAGCTATTGATTTGACAAGTTATTAAAGAGGAACAGAGCAGGCAGACGCATCAAGGGCTTGACACTGACACACTCTCCTCCTCTCGCTCTCTTTTCCTTCCCGCGTCTCGTCTCCTTTCGCTCTTTGACATTCTTCTGCGAAACGCTCTCATCCTACACCGTTCGTGTCTCTCAAACGCATGTCTGTCTCTTTACACGGAAACACGGACAGTTTGGCTTGTATTTTTGAATGTCACCTTTCCACCCGCAGCCTGAATGCTCTTTCTCCAAAATCGCGGCATCCTCGCACGACTCCCAGCGTGACAGTCGCTGATCGTCCGTATGGAAATGGTGTGAAAAAAGACAAAGTAACTCAGAAGCCCCTGACACGGCCTCACGTGTGGCTACATGACAGCGTGTCAGAGCTGGGCCGCGTAACGCGCACACGCTTGCGCCATCCATGATTGATGCTGACCTTTGCTCACATCTCCTGCTTGTACTGTTGTAATGTGTTATCAGAGGAAAAGGTCAGCGCTGAGTTGCTGAGAGATCGCCCATCTGTCGCTCTTTCTTTTCCTCCTCTGTCTCTCACCATGGGACTGTATCAAAGTTTACAATCTGTGCACATACTGGCACCGCAGCTCTCTCTCCCTCTGTCTGTTTTCACATGTATTGCTCAGAGGTTGCTCTTTCATGGCTCAGGAGATCTCATTTATGTTTAAAGCATCAACTTCGTCTCAGATGTTTCTTCTAACATTCCAGATAAAAAAAATACACTGTGTAAACATGTGAATAGCATGAGTCACAATAACATGTGAATAACACTCATAGTTTTGTCTTTTTTCTTCTATCTTTAAAAGAAGATCACTCACGTAATAAATTAAGATTTTTTTAATTTAAAAAAATATATAAATATATCAGTGTTATTTTAGTATTATTAATTATGGTATACTATTTTTAAAATATTTTAAATTAGATTTTATTTAGCATTTTCTTTTTTCACTTTAATTTTTAAGGTGTACTTTTTGTTGTATTTTTTAAAATAGTTTTTTATTGGTCTATATAGTATTTATTATTTTTATTAATTAGTTTTAGATTGTGTAGTTTTAGTTATTTTAGTACTTCAGTGTAACCTAAACAAAAATGACAAGCGTTGCTTTGACAACTAGCTGAAATGTTTTTGTATATTAATATATATGATTTATTTATTTTTACATTAAGATGTAATATGTAATAAATATTACAAGATTTTTGTGAAGTTAAAGAAAAAAATGTTTCCTGATGGATTAAAAAAAACATTTATTATTTATTCATTTATTTATTTGCTGTTTAGGTAGTTTTAATTTGGCATTTATTTTCAACAGTAATTTTTTTTATGGTTTTAGTTTTAGTGAGCTAATAACCCTCGTTCATCATATTAAGTCTCTGATTTTTGTTTTGCAGACTTTGGTATCCTGACAAACCTGAGCACAGTTTGAGATGCTATTGAGATCTCTGAGAGGAGATGCATGTGAGATGGAGACTTTTTCTCATGAGAAACTTCTGAGAAGCAGGGAATAAGTCTTCATTTGCGGTCTACAGTATTTAATCTCAAAGCTGTATACAGGTAGGAGAAGAAGTTAAGATATTAATTAGATCTCATTGTGATTTTTCTTTCCTATGGGTCTCTCTTTGTAATGATATTGTGGCTTTGAGCATCAATGTTGTTTTTGACATCACTCCCTGCGACCCACAAAGAAAGTTTAACAACCAACATTTGAAGGAAACTCTATTGTGCCCTCAAGATACATGTTTGCAGCCTATTGGCCAAATGTTGAGAACTCTGCTCGAAACCCAAGTGAGCCGCTATCAAAAGTGGCTTATTTACAATGCTCTACATAGGCAGAAACTGCGTGCAACACACATCTTTGCTGCTTGGCCTGTGATGTCTTAATGTTGTCTAATTAGGGTCATCTGACTGCTTTTTGGAACAGAGCAAACATGCTGTTCAGTCATGACATAATCACACAAGCGGATGTATCTGAAATCCTCCTGTCAGTCCGACTGCACCCCGGGCCGGTGTTTGACACTGAGAGTGGGTGTGGGTTCAGTGATGGCGTCTGGCTTTGACACCGTTAGTGGTGGTGTTAATTCTCTGCGATGAGACCACAGGGCCGGTTTGCCACTGCAGTAACCCTGCGGCCCGCATGCCTGCCTCTCTGGAGCTAATATCAGCTGACATGCAGACGCTCCATCTCCACTACAGTGAGAGAGAGGCCAGCTGTGCATTTACATATGCAATGACCTAGATTAGCATTGTCCCGCCCCCATCCTTTATTGCCTATCAGTGCTCATTAGAGCAGGGCTGTTAGAGACGCTGTGCTGCAACACACACACACACACACACACACACACACACACACACACACATACACACAATGCAGCGATAAGCCACGAGAGACTATTTTACAGTGAGTTTACCACAGTTGGTGTTAGGCAGTTTTATTAAACCAGAGTTTGAAAAAATACCAATAATTAACACATAACTAAATTTATTAAAAATAATAATAAAAAATATGATTTGGGTTGAGTTTAAAAGTTGCTGGAATTGTAGGTTGTCACTTGAAATAATTTTTTAAACAAGTTTTTAAAATAGGAATAGGAAAAAATTAGATCTTATGTTTTTGACAACTTTTATGCTTTTGGTAGGTCTGTCTAGAGAGGTTTACATTTTAATGGCTAAAACAGTTTTATATGATGAATATTATTAATATTAAAATCAATATTTAATAATAATATCAGTGATTCTTACATGTAATACAAAAACATATACCATCAGTTAACAACTTTTATGCTTGTGGTTTGTATAGAAAGGTATACGTTTGTTCTTTTGAAAATCTAATAAAAAGAAAAAAAAAAAAAAAAAAGGTATATGTTTATAATTGCCAAAAAAAAGAGTTATCTATAGATTATATTTTATACA
>JAFVLL020031840.1:0-65681 GCA_021397915.2 Tor tambroides
GTTTGACACACGTGCTTCAACAACCGGTCGAACAAAGAATGTTCTCAATAGCGCTTTCAGCGCAGCATCGAGAGTAGCTTTTGATAAGGGAACCACAGAACCTGCATCTGTTCCAGCTCACCGCCACCCCCTGCCACACACACCAGACTAACCACACTACTATGAGGTTTAGTCTCACTTTTACACACTAAATCTGGAAGCAATGTGTGTTTAATGTGCATGTGCAGAGATGCATATAGATCTGTGCCAAAACCAAGTGAGCTTCCTTGCTGTTGTTACCTACATAGGCAGTATCTTTGTTGAAATTGGTAAGCCTGCATGAAATCATGAGGTCACCCCTATCTACTTTGTTAGCACACATTACTAATCGTGTGGTGTCCAGTTATTTTAACAGGTTAATTCTGAGAAAAAAAAAAAGTTTGTCATCATAATCTTTTGTCAAAATATGAAAATGCTGATCCTTCTCTGATCATCAGTTTCATCTCTTCATCAGTTTGATGGCTTGGGCAGAGCATCTTTTAGCTGTTCTCCAACTGTCAGTCTTCTGTGAGCTAGAGATGGCAAAGAGGTGCTTTTGAACGCTAAAAAATGATTATTTATGACTTATTTTATTTGTTAATGTGACCATTAACTGAGAATCAATTAGAAAATCAATGAAAATTGAATAATTTAATGCCATTGTGTGAATATGTATTGATATAATCAATAAAAAAGTAACGGTAGTCTGATTCTGAGTATTTTAAAATGAAATATAATCTAATTACAAGTACTTCATTTTTGGAATCTGATTACATAATCCAGAAAATATATAGTAAATCAATAAATATTGAAAAACAATAAATATTAAATAATTTGTCATTGTGTACATATGTACTGATATATTCAATAAAAAAGTAACAGAAGTCTGATTATGAGTATTTTAAAATGAAATATAATCTAATTACAAATACTTATTTTTTAGAATATGATTACATAATCCAGAAAATATACAGTAAATCAATAAATATTGAAAATCAATAAATATAGTTCAGTACAATATTTCATTTGAATTAGATTTCTCCACTGGTTGTTCAAAAGTAGTTACATATTCTGACGAAACATGCTTTTCTTTCAAGTCAATCGCCATCTTTTTGTTTTTCACTAAGCTCAGTGCATTCTGAGGCTTTGCTCTGAGAGCATGACTAATACTAGATATAGGCAGCTCATTGTGGAATATAGGAATCTGGAATAAAAGTTATAGCCTACGTAGCTGTCGAGATGTAGACTTACATGTAAATACCTCATGGGATGTTACTTTACATGAAAATTTACCCAAAAGCACAGAATACACACACAACCTAAAAATGACACTTTGACATGCTTGGACATACACTGGGTTGAAAAGCGAGGGAACGAGTGATAGAAACACAGCGAAGGAAAGAGAAAGGCCACTTCTGTCGCGCCCCCTCACTAGTCTCTGGCATTCCTGAGGCACCTGCACTCACTTTACATCTTGGCAGGACTGAAAAAAGCTCCTCAGCTTCAGCGCCTGTCATGTTTGTTCACGGAGGGAAACAAGTTTGGTTTTAATTAGAACTCCTGCCAAGAGCTGAGGTAATTGCCGCTCAGTGTGTCTTTCTTTTACTTTCTTTTTCCCCTCCCTCCACTTTTTCTCCAACAGCGGAGAGAAGAATAAAAGCCAATGGTACGATCCAAACCCGAACATATGTGTGGGAGAGCTTTAGATCTGTGCTGCAGCTGACATGCAGCTGAGTTCATGCTAGTGAATTGAGGTCTCACTCAGGTACAGGGCTGAGGTCAGAGGTCGCCACCTGTATGTCACAGCACGGCCTCAGAGTTTGGCTGGTTAACACGGGCCAGGTAGATGCTGTAACTGCACCACATCTGGAACCAAAAAGCATTTTTGTGATATACAAAACCAGTCAAAAGTTTTTGAACAGTAAGATTTTTAATGTTTTTTAAAGAAGCCTCTTCTGCTCACCAAGCCTACTTATTTGATCCAAAGTACAGCAAAAACAGTAAAATTTTGAAATATTTTTACCTGTTAAAATAACTGTTTGTTGTATATTTTAAAATATTATTTATTCTTGTGATCAAAGCTAAATTTTTAGCATCATTACTCCTGTCTTCAGTGTCACATGATCCTTCAGAAATCTGCTGGTTTGCTGTTCAAGAAACATTTTATAATTATTATAATTATTATCAATATTTAAAACAGTTGAGTAAATTTTTTTCGGGATTCTTTGATGAATAGAAAGATCCAAAGATCAGCATTTATCTGAAATAAAAGCTTATACAATATACCATATACCATATATATCATATCAAATTTATTTTAAAAGGATTATAGAAATAAATACTTTTAAAAGTTTATCAGATTGATGATAAAGACATTTATAATGTTACAAAAGATTTCTATTTCAGATAAATGCTGTTCTTCTAAAATTTTTATTCATCAAAGAAACCTGAAAAAATTCTACCCAGCTGTTTTCAACATAATAATAATAATAATAATAATAATAATAATAATAATAATAATATATTTTTGAGCAGCACATCAGAATATTAGAACGATTTGTGAAGGATCATGTGACTGGAGTAATGATGCTAAAAATTCAGCTTTGAAATCACAGGAATAAATTACATTTTAAAATATATTCAAACAGAAAACAGTTATTTTAAATAGTAAAAACATTTCAAAATTTTACAGTTTTTGCTGTACTTTGGATCAAATAAATGTAGGCTTGGTGAGCAGAAGAGGCTGCTTTAAAAAACATACTGGTCAAAATTTTTTGACTGGTAGTATTTATATATATATATATATATATATATATATAAACTGGTAGTAGTCAAAATTAATAGTCAATTAAAATGACTATTTATTTATGAATGAATGAATGAATGAATGAATGATCGCTTATAAGATGCTTTGTGAAAAAATAGTACGTTCACTTTATTTTTACATTTGCATAATTAAAATTCCAAACAATGCAAAGTCTAAAATGAAAACGATGAACGAAATGAAGCACAAGACATTAAAGAGTTAAAAAAAAACCCTCTTCAAATTCAATTGTAATTTTGTACAAAAATATGAAAGTTTTTACAGTGGAGGTTGAGGCTTCGTGGTATATTTTTTTCATTGTGCCCTACTAACCTCTCTACTGTCTCTCTGATTTTCTTCAGCATTTCTCGAGTCTGTCTCTAGTGGGCAGTGTTCTTATCACCCTCTCTCTTGCTTTTCATTTCTCCACCTGTATCCCAGCTGTGGCCTTGTGCAGCTCATGAAAATTCCCACCAAATTATTTTAACAAAAGAGCAACATCTGCCGCAGTCTCACACACACCACTACATACAAAAGTCATACACAGCTACACTCACACTAGACCAGACAAAATAAGAGGAGATGTATCATGCTCTGAGGTTTGAGGACATGTTAAAGCCCCTTTCCTCCCCTGTCCTGTCCCGTCCTGTCCTGTCTCCTCTCCTCCCCTCTGCTCAGCTCTGGAGCATAAAGCACAGACTCAGGATGTGATTTAGCATTCTAAGGTTATGTGTTGGCCATGAATACGATGAATTGAATTATGCTGTTGGAAAGGCATCTACAAGGACAAACTGGGCTAGTCAGAGATGAGATGGGTTGAGGCACGTTTGGCCGCTTTTAGTTCTTGTTTTTAGCTGCTAGAATGTGTGTGTGTGTATGAATGTATAGATCTGTGTGTAACTGTGATTAGAAGCAGAGATGTGTGTGTGTAATCGCTGCATGCCGCTCTGTCGAGTTACAAACTGAAAGCGCTGCGCTCCGGGTTCGGGGTGAGGGGGTAAAGGTCACAGAGAGGCTTCAAAGATATAATTGTGGTCAGGTGTGTGTTTTTCCTGAGAGAGGAAGAGGCCTCTCGCTCTTTCTCTGTCTCTCTCTCCTTGAGGCTTTTTCTGTTCTGTGTGCAAAACAGTCTGATGTGCACTTCAGACACTCTTGCCCCGACCACATCACACTTTAATCACACTGACAGGTTTGTGTGGGAAAAAAAATCTGCACCAGTTGCGGTGAATAATGTTTAAACTTAACGCGATTCCCCTGTCGTTCCCTGCGTGTGCACGCTTGCACAAACTCTTGGCAACTCTCAGATGCAGATAAGGGAAGAATCCGGTAAAGCCGTTGAAAGGTTTGGAATCGATGAGTTCCAGGAAAAACATTTGCATTCAGTGAAGTTGCAAAATCAATCTCCTTCCTTGTATTCAATCTTCCATCATCTCCACTGTCAATTCAATCTCTGAGATTTAAATTTCGCAAAATTATTGTTGGAATAAAAACATGCGTACACACTGGCGGTTTTCCCAAGCCATCACTGTCTTTTGCTGTCTAAAACTAAAAACTAAAATCACGGGCAAAAAAGATCTTTGGAGAATTTTTATTTTTCTTAATTCAGACATTAAGAAAAGCAATAAGTCACTTGAAGCCATGGATTATAATGATTATATGTGAATTGTGTTGTGGACTGGCCATGTCATGGAGTCCAAGACAAATTTCCCAGAAATGGGACAATAAAATCTATTCTATTCTATTCTATTCTATTCTATTCTATTCTATTCTATTCTATTCTATTCTATTTCACAGCTAAACTGTTATTAGGTGCACTATAAAACAAAATAATAATATAATATAATAAATATAATGTAATATAATATAATATAATAATCTGATACATCAATTTAAATTGATAAAGTATTTCTTTATTTTTTCTACATTTTTTAAAATACTTTAAAATATTTAAATCTATTAAAATATTAAGGCTATATATTGTTAGAAATATAGTAAATCTACTGTAAATACTGTATGTATATATTTATATATATATATGCATATTAATACTTTTTTAATAAAACATTATATTATACTATTGTGTATAATTATATTAAATGATTTTACATTTTATAATATCATTTTAATATACTGTTATATATACACTTCTATGCAAAAGTCTTAAGCCACTAAACAAACAACAACAAAAAATCACCAACAAAAAATGGTTTTAAGGCAGTTATTTCTGTCCTTTGCTGTAGGAAATATCAGTTTACATTTCCAAACATTCCTTTTGCAATTAATTGTAATAATCCAGTGAGATTTTTGTTTGCACAAGGAATCTGACAATAGACAGTATGCTCCACACAGAATACTGATCTCACCATTATCGAGTCTGGGATTACATGGAGAATTAGAAAAAAAAACTGAGACAGAATATATCCGGAAGAATTGTGGCTATATACATATACAGTATGTGTCCACCCACACACACACACTTCAAAATTTGATAAATATGATTTTTCAATACTGCTTATATATATATATATATATATATATATATATATATCTTTTAAGTAATGTTAAATTGATTGATTTTTATATAATTTTCATCTACTGTCATATTCTTGGTTCCCTTATTCTTGTCCTCACAGTGCAGAGATATCTATCACTCTTGAACAAAGGTGTACAGCCATGTCACCATGTTCCTCTCACCCCTCCTGTGAAAACAAACAGTGATGGTGTGGCTGGTTAATGGAAGACACTCGTTAACAGGCTTCATAGCTGTTCTTGTGCTGCACACTCTGTAAAAGCGGTTCACCAGTGACCCTGGCAGATGGATGGAGAGGTGAAGAGGGGGAGTTCTGTGCTGGAAGAACAGAGATGGTTTACTCATCTTACACACATACACACACACATTCTCATAACTTGGAACACAGTGTCGTTAAACAGAAAGCTACTTTTCAGTGCCCGTAAACCTGAAAACCATGAAATACACTCAAGTAATAATCTGAACACTAAAAAGAGCTTAATCTATTGCACATGCTCATTTTGAAGCACAAATTTTAATTGTATTTCTTTAAACTGGAATTGCAGTATGGGTATGAACCTACAGTATGGTGGCCCAGTAGTGCACAACACAATCTCCACAACACAACAAAAACAAGCCGCAACACAACAAAATTAGCAGAACACAATGGAAATAAATCACAACACAACAGAAACAAGCCACAACACAACAGAAATAAGTCGGAACACAACGGACACAAGCCACAACACAACAAAATTAGCACAACACAACAGAAACAAGCCACAACCCAATGAAATTAACACAACACAATGGAAACTAGCCAAAACACAAAAAAAATTAGAACAACACAATTGAAACAAGTCGCAACACAACAGAAATAAGTCACAACACAACAGGAATAAGTCGGAACACAACGGACACAAGCCACAACATAACAAAATTAGCACAACACAACGGAAACAAGCCACAACACAACAAACCCGAACACAACACAATGGAAACAAACCACAAAAGAACAAAATTAGCACAACACAATGGAAACAAGCCACAACGAAACAGAAACAAGCCGCAACACAACGGAAATATGTCGCAACGCAATGGAAACAAGCTGCAACACAACAGAAACAAGCCACAACACAACAAAATTAGCACAACACAACTTAAATTTAAATGAAATCCACCAAAACACATTTTAATATATAGGCTTAAACAGAGGCACAAGTTTAATAGACAGTTGAATTATGTATGTTTAATATGCAGTTTGTCTTGTCTGCACAAAATGCATTTTTTTGCAAAATGACAACTAAGACCTGTTGAAAAATGTGCCTTTGGTGACATTTCTGAAAAACGTTTTGCGAGATTGCGTTGCTTCTTGCATGCTTCATGAGACTTTCAAAGTTAAATGTCCAAAGTTTTATCCAAAACGAATGACCATGAATATGGCAATGTTTATTACATTATTACATATTGCAGCAATTAAATGTTAGATTGTTTGTGGTAAAAAGATAAATGTTTTATTGCATTTAAAAATAACGAAACACCAACACTCAACACTCAACACTACCCTAAACCTAACCGATAGTGTTAACATAAGCAGATTTCAAATTAAAAGGCTGAATGCTGTTTTAGCTTGCTTCTATAAGTTTTTCAATCTTTTATCAGGTGTTGTGGCTCACGGGTTGCCTTGTTAGTGCACTGTTGTTCCAGGTGAGCTACTGAGCAAGTTTACTATGTCAAAATGGAGCAGGTTATGTGATGCAGTTATCAAAATGTATTTGTTTACCAATCAAGCACTATAGTAAAAGTGCTTTGAGGTTATAACATAGTATTGCATTTATAAAATAGCATACATGACAGCAAAACAGCAGACTAACACAATGTGCTAATCAGCAGGAACAGTTTAATGGTTTAACACGGTGCACTCTAAGTCATAGATTCCCAGAATGCCTTGCTGCAGGACAGCTGTGAATTGGCTGTTAACACTTGCAGGTTGTGAGTGATTACGACTCTCTTATGATAGCCAGCCACACACAGCCTTACTGGACAAAGAACGGCCTATCCACCCCTCATCCTCCAGAGCCTGTGCACTCGCTAGCAGAATTAATAATATCTCATGTATATGGGCAGAGATCCAGCCTCATCCACTTCCTCCATACACACTGGCAGATCCAGATAAATACTAAGAATTAGATCCAGAAAAGCAGAGAGACAATGTTACATACAAAAATGTGCCAAAAGATATCAGAGGATTCATGGATTTACACATCAAGACCAAGCTTTACGAAACATGCCATTAAAGTTAAAGTGGTACTTTCAAGCCATTAAAGAATTTTACATGTTTAAGTTGAAAGTTATATGACAGGATAATCTTAGTGTTGGGTCCGAGTCCACCTTGTCGACTCCGAGTCGAGTCCTAGGGCCAGATTTACAAACAGCTTGTGCCAGCGCAAACTGTCTTTTGGCATTAAAATAGTACTGTTAGGATTTACTAAAGACACACAGTGAAGAATTAGCGCTGAAAAGGCATGGACACAGTTATTTTTGTGCCTGACCTTATTGAATATGCATTTGTAGGACTTTCCCTTTCAGACGCAAAATTTTTGGGAGGAGAGTATTAAAATGAATCATGCAACGTGATTTACTAACGTTTGCGCTCGTCAAATTACTGTTTTTTGTGCCATTATTTAACGCCCAAAAAAAGTCTTAAAGCAGGCGCTAATTTGCGCTGCTCTTGGTAGATTGCGCTGGTCATTATGGAAATGATCTGGCTGTGTCTGTGTTCTTTAATGTGCGCATTGTCAGTAAATCACATGCAGAATTTTCCCTCCCATCAGTGCTTTTAAGGAATTGCGCTCTAATGCTAATTTACCCTGTTTAGTAAATCTAGCCCCTAGCCTTTAACCAATTAAGTTTAAGAGATAGACATTTATTAATGGCTATTTATCTTAATTTTATGTTGTTATTTATCTTTCTTGTTTATCATGTTACACATGACATGAGTTTGTCTATAATCTGCAAACTTTCTGCGTCCAAAATGTACCGATTCCATGTTCATTCATAATTGCAGTCCGAGTCCAAGTACCCCAACACTAAATACTCAAAATAAGCAACAGTGCCATAATAATATTGCATTGTAAAGTGTGACTTGTTGCATATGTATTTGCATAGTGAATAGTTATTGGTCCTTTATACATGAGTATAACTTTCTAACTTTCATGTAAACCAAAACACTCTTGTCTTGCAGCACTAGTATTTCCTTCAGGAAATGGAAATTGCTTTATTTTTCATTGGTGGACTAGGGTCAATGGTCTACGTGTGATCTTACACAAATCCTTAATTGGTCTTGTTGGTGGTGTGTGATATGTCCAGTGTGTGATGTGATGTCCAGATGATTTTCTATCACGCGTTTGAGAAGGATTTGGGAATTATCTTGTCTCTGCTCTTCTGAAAGGTAGAGTCGGACAGAGCTGTCATCCCCGCCGGATCCCTGGCATGTGATCAAACGGCAAAGCCTGCAGATTATGTACATCTAAGGCCTGTGACCTCACTGTGGACCCAACCAGCTGTGTGTGTTTGGTGGCCCTGATCTTTGTTGCAGCTCTTCGCAGGGCAATTGAGGCCTCTTTCTCTCTGTGTGTAAGTATCAAGTTCTCTGTTTGTTGGTTTAAGCAGCTGTTATTGCTGTTAAAAGCTCAAGTGCCCCCTTCAACCCCTCCTGCACACAAACACGAACACATACGGATGGCTTTGTGTGTCACTGGCTTACACTGATGTCCTTGTGTAGTACGGAGGCTGGAGCAGCAGGCACAGGGGACGCTAGGCTCAACAGTACTCTGCAACTGGCAGCGGAATGGCAGCAGGCTTGGTGGTCCAGCCTTGTTTACCGTGCCGGGCTGAGCCAGGCTTGTTTAAACAAACCTGGGTGACTGCGTAAGCTTCCCCTCGTTCGCTTCACGTCATCAGCTCTGGAGCTACTGCCCTGGACCCTCTTCCCTGGAGCTTCGCAAACTGTTTACTCTGGACACGCCACTGCTGTCTGCAAGTTTGAGGCTGTGTGTGTGCACCAGAACAGGAAAAATACCTAAGATATGCATGCATGTGTAAACACAAGATAATCGGTGTGTAAATTTGCATGCATGTGAGCAAGGTTTCCTGTAAGCGTGGCTTCTATGAGCTCGCGTGTTTATGTCATTGGGTTTGTGCGGAGCAAATCCCAGATCAAAAGTTCTTTATTCCGGGAGACTTCTCCTGGCCAGGATGAGTGGCTGGCTGTGCTGGAAAATGAAGTCAGTTATGTGCTCTTTCACCTGCACCAGAGAGCAAATAAAAACCTCATGCACTACAGCGGGAAACTCCCTCCGTGCAAACTCACCCTCGGTCCAGAGTCTTTTCAGCATGCAGATTTGTTTCAATAACCTCAGTATACCTCTGCTTTATCATCAGAGCTCAGAAAAAGCTGTTGACATGTGAATTGTAAGTGTTTATGCTTGTATAACTTTATGTGTCGTTAAAAAGCTTGACGTAACTGCGGTTGGTCTGTGCGGTATGGTGTTTCCACAAGGTTGTGCAGTGGACACATTTGAGATACATATTGTGGTGTTGTTTATGTTGGTAATAAGATAGGAAGAGCATAGAGAAATGTTTTTAATATCTCAACAGTTTCTCCAAGACAGCAGTGGAAAACGGAACTTAAACGGAGACAGATCTGAAGCTTTAAATTCCAAGATCAAATCATCTGAGCTGTACCTACATTCATTTTAATGCTCTAAACTCTTATTGTGTTATCAACTGTCTCATTTTTATTTGTTATAGAACAGTATGAGAAACATCTGGGACAAAGCTGATATTTTGAGCTATGGAAGTGCAACTTTAAAACAGTAATTTCCCTGTGGATGCCTAAATAACTTGTAATATAAACAACGCACAACACATGAGATGATCATGACCCTCTTTCTTTGGAGCAACACTGTGGCACTGACACCAAGTGACCGCCACCCACTGCTGGCCATGTCACCATGATAAATAGAGGCATGGATCAAAGCAGGGATGACCCCCATCACACCGGCTCCTGAATGCTGTTTTCAGTTGGATATTGTTCTACCACAAACAACTTGAGACACCAGCAACCATTAGGAAGAGAAACATATCAGCTCAAGACACTTGGTCGCAGATGTTTCTCCTAAACGTCCTTAGAAATTTTGGTAACACTTTAAGGTCCAATTCTCACTATTAACTAGTTGCTTATTAGCATGCATATTACTATATTGAATGTTTATTAGTACTTATTAGGCATATTAATACCTTCTTCGGCATGACTATCTTTTAGATCCCTTAACTCGACCTAATACCTAAACTCAGCAGCTACCTTACTAACTATTAATAAGCAGCAAATTAGAAGTTTATTGAGGGGAAACTCGTAGTTAATGGTGAATATATGTGACTCTGGACCACAAAACCAGTCATAAGTGTCAATTTTTCAAAATTGAGATTTATACATCATCTGACAGGTGAATAAATAAGTTTTCCATTGATGTATGTTTTGTTAGGATAGGACAATATTTGGTCGAGATACAACTATTTGAAAATCTGGAATCTGAGGGTGCAAAAAAATCTAAATAATGAGAAAATCGCCTTTAAAGTTGTCCAAATGAAGTTCTTACCAATGCATACTACTAATCAAAAAATAAGTTTTGATATATTTATAGTAGGAAATTTACAAAATATCTTCATGGAACATGATCCTTACTTAATGTCCTAATAATTTTTGGCATAAAAGAAAAATAAAAAATTATGACACATACAATGTATTTTTGGCTATTGCTACAAATATACCCCAGCGACTTAAGACTTGGTCCAGGGTCACATATGTTCCCTATTCTAAAGTGGTACTGAAATTTTTAAAATATAATGACAAAAAGAATCGTTAACAGTATGGAGAATGTCAACAGCATAGCTCAAATCTTTTGGTCTTGGGAAAATATGATGAGAAATCTTTGAGTTCATATTGAAATCTTTGACTTTGGTGTCTTAAGATAATGTTAAGATCTCTTCTGAAACTCTACAAGACATTACTAGGGTGTTTGTCTCAGCAGAATACAAATAAAAATAGAAGAGTTAAGCAAGTCCCAATTTGCTGTCTGTCAAATCTTGCTACTGTCTGAGATATTAAAGCTATTATTCTCTCTTCTTCTCTTGTCTCAACTCATCTCACTGGGCAGCCATCTCAGTTCCCACCCTGTGACATGAATATTTTATCAATAGCTGGAACCACCGGAGGGTTTATTCCAACATGGTTCCTCTTGCCAGCTGGAGGGGCGGAGAGCCCCCCGTACATACCCCCATCCCTCCCCTGCCCTCATGCTCCAAAGCCCGGGCAACTCCAAATGTCAGTAATGTTAGTTTAGCCATTGTACATGGCTGGACAACTCTGAATGGGCAGCTTGTCTACAGGCCAGCCCCCTACAATGGCCCCCTTTTTCCCTACAACTTGTTCTCAGCCTTTCTCTCCTTCATGAAGAGAAATTTCTTTCTCTCTCTTTTGCCCGTTCTGTCTTTTTGCTCCTTTGCTCCAGGCCTGGGGTTTGGGATCTAGAGTTAAATAGGGAGAGAGAAAGCGAGCGAGAGATGAACCATGACTGAGCAGTAAGCGGGTTAAGCGCTGAATTGTTTCAGCGGACCCTGCCAATAATTACCAGTACAGCCAAGCAGCAGTAAATCTGCCTTTCAGTGCGCAGCTAAGCTTGTTAGCGTGCTTAATTGGACAGAGAGAGTGTGTAATCTTTCAGTGAGAATACAGCGACTGAGAGAATTAGAGTGTGTGTACAAGAGATGGAGAGAACGAGAAGCTGAATACAGAGAGAGAGTTTTGGTTGGGGATGTAGTTATGGATAGGGCCAGCCAGAACTGGTTACATTATGTGTGTTACAATGATCTAGTATAGGTGAGAAAGTCTTCGGTTAGATGCGTGTTTAGAATAGTGGTCTTTTCCTCATATTAGGGTTAATGGTTACACCACTGGGGTCTGGCAACAGAAGTTGGGCTTGCCACAAACTGGATCATATCCTGTACTAACGTAATATGAAAACTAGATTTTAACAGTTTCTCAAGAGAATGCGAGTTTGTCGGTACCAGTCACCATCATGTTGCAGCCTGGTCATAGCTGGTTTGAAAGCTGGCTTTGGAGGCGTTTTGACCACTTCTTTAGCTGGTCAGGCTGAGAAACCAGCTGACCAACCAGCGAAAACCAGGTAAACTCCAGCTTGGACAGAGAGGGAGACCTGCTTGACCAGCTTCGCCAGACCAGCTAAAACCAGCTACTTCCAACTTAAACCAGCTAAGACCCGCCAACCAGCTTAGGCTGTTTTTTCCCCCAGCAGGGACTTTCAGGGTGTTGCTATATAGTTGCTAAGATGTTGCAGTGTTTTTAGCATGGTCTGAATGTTTTTAGTGCATTGGTATGCGGCTGTTAGGGAGATTTGCGTTTTTGAGCAAATTACGCAGTTGCTTAGGTGTTCTAAGTGTTTTAGCACAATACCATGTGTTTGTTTGGTTGTTCTGAATGTTTTTAGTGTGCTGGTATGTGGTTGTTAGGGTGATCTGAGTGTTTTGAGCACAAAATGCAGTTGCTATGGTGTTCTGGGTGTTTTAACACACTACTACATGTTTGTTTGTTGTTCGGACGGTTTTTGGCACATCACCATGCAGTTGCTAGAGTGTTTTAGCACACTACTATGTGTTTGGTTGTTCTTAATGTTTTTAGCACACTGTAGTTGTTAGGATGATTTGAGGGTTTTAGCATATTGCTGTTATCATCTGAAAGACAAATATCATAAGTCTGATTGCTTCGAACAGTAATAGAGCACCTCTCCTCAACAAGACATTTATTTATTTATTTATTTATTAGAAATATTAGAAATCTGAGACAGATCAACAGGCGTAAATGAACATTTGTTTTATGGACTCAGGACTAGCACCTTCTCTTGGGGGTGACAGAGGCGTATGTCATTCATTTTCTGGGTCTTTCTTTCTGGACAGAAGTACAAAGACCCAAAAGAGGGCTCAAAGTGTTGGAAACAGATAAACTGTGAGAAAAGGAGGGGGTTCCTCTCGCCTTCCTTTCTCCCCAGTCAGCCGCTAAAATGATTATTATCATTAAGGGCTTGTCTACATTTCCCACGGGGAAAAGGTTTATTTTAACACATTTTAACACAAACAATATTTATGTAATATTTTTCTAGAGCGGCTGATGACTGGACCACTGCCAGAAACCAGAGAGGACTGAAGAAATAACAAAAAAACAAAATACAATTTCTTTTCTTTTTTTTTGGCAGTTGGATTTTTACAGACAGGGAACATCTGGTGGGGGAAAAGCTCGACTAAAAGCAAACGATATGAGAGGAACGTTTTGCCGTTGTTACTTCATGACATTTGGGTGGGTGTTTAAGTAATAACAAACGTGAATCATCCCTAAAGGGTGGATACCTACAAGCCTTTCAGCCGTGACAATACAGCAATTATTGCTTTAATAGAATGGTTAATATAAAATAAAAGTGCTTGACAAGAACTACATTTTATTAGGCGAATGTAAGTTCCATCCTTCTGCTAGGAGATATAGTCCCTGTCTGATATAAACCATAGCAGATTTAAGCTAACAACTCTGGGGGCTCGTCCGGGATATTCCCAAGAAACATGGGGCTGAAAATCATCCTTCATCACAGTCAAGTCATTTTTAATGTTTCCTGGGGTGGTAGGGTTGATTGTTTTAAATTAGTTTTAGATATAAGCCTTAGTGCTTATATACCTTGCGTTTCAAGGAAGATTTTCTTGCAAGGGTACTGTTTAAATGCATAGCTACCCGACAAATATTTAAGTAGTCAGAAATAAACTAGGAAATGAACTATTTTATGATGCAGCTTTAATCATTTCTTGTTTAATAATTCATACATTTTCAAAGCCAAAGTACCAAATGCACCATATTTACCCTTTATTTAGCCTTTTTATGAAGGTTTTATCTACTTTACAGGCTCCCTGTTGTGTGTGCAAGGCACTGGCTCATTATTTTGCAAGGGGAGTGGTGTTTCTGCTGCCACTTATTGGTAAGTTGGAAAATGACATGCTCACTGGGCCTGAGTGGCATTGGCACATCTGGAAGACACATGTTGAAGAGACAGATGTGAGAAGGTCAGAGGTCATTTGGACTCTTTACTTAAGATAAAAAGGCGACGAGCAGCAACAAAGCAACAAAATATATGCATGTATGTGTATGTGTTTGGATGGATGACAATGTACACATCAGTTTGTAGGATTGTCAAAGAGTAATGGAGAACTTATTTGACATTTGAGAATGTTTTTTCTTTTATAAAAACTCCAAAAGAGAATGCATGTCATCCAAATAAAATATTTATCTCATTAAGTGTTTCTCTCTTGCTCTTTCCAAGTTGCCCTTTAGGTTTCATGAAGACCGTGCTTGGACTTGTCCCTCCCTCGTCTCCTGCATTCCCTTCTTTCAGAGCGAGGTCATGAGTCAGGAGTCATGACCTGCCCTGAGGGTGATATGACCCTTCCATCCCCCACACCGCATAAAAGAGCCCCTCAATGCCTTGGTTTTTATTTTGTACACACCTGAAGCCCTTACCTGTGGCTGGATCACCTGACAACTTGCTGATAGAGCCGCCGGCTCCTTTTTCACAGGCCCCTTCTCTCTTTCTCTCTCTAATCAGTATTGTACTTGAAAACAATGGCCGTGAAATCACTCATACAACAGAGATTGTTATTGCTAACAGTTAAATTATTAGTGGTACATTCTAAGGCAAGCATTGTTCTTATTATTGCTCCTACCTACATGAACAAACCTCTATCCTTAAGTATTAAACTTCAAAAATCCCATTGATTTACACTGAACCCATATGACTACATTTTCATAAAGACTTTAAGGTGGACTCATTTGATTCGGGTCAGATGCTCTCCATAGCAACTAAAAATAAAACATTACCCACTACATAGCACCAGTCTGATGGAGAGTTTTACACTTGCAAACACCACTCACAAAAATCTACTTACACTCACTGCATGATGTCACACATCTTCAAAATAAGCCCTACGGTCATTTTTAACTCATGCTGCTAACATAGAGGTCTTTAAATTAGCCAATGTTCACAATGCTTCACTGATTTTTAAAACTTTCATATTTGGCAAGAGTGTTCATTTATAGTTTATGGCCAGAGTCTTCAAAATTCTTTGACTTTTGTGAGAAATATTAAGGATATTTTTCCACTGCACCACAGTGAATGGGTTATTAGTAGGACCGACATTAGTTTTTATTAAAACAATCTGTGTGTTTCAATGTTCTACAACAATATCCAGGTGTAATACTGAACTCCTCCCTCTCCTCATTACTGTTTCTTACTCTGTTTCTGAAAAAAAGCTCTTGCCCTCTTTTTTACAACATTTAGTATCTCATTCCTCTTGGTAATAAGAAGTCAACTTTAGCATACTTTAGAAATAGTACTTATTAAAGAAATAATAAAAATATATACTTCAATGTGAACTGAATGTAATGTTTTTAAATGCATTATATTAAATGCAATTAGCTGAACTTAGTGTTTTTTGCCTTTTATTTTCATTAATACTATATTATCTGCAAGTACAGTTTTTATAGTTTTTAATATACTTTTAAAACTTGAAGGACACTACAAGTGCACATCAATACAATTAAGCACACTTCTTCTTCTTTTTTTTTTTTTTTTTTTGCTTTCTATAGCTCTGTTCCAAAACATAGTGATCTTTTTTGATGTCTACTGCCTATAAAGGCAGCATCATGGCTGATTTAACAATATACATATGCAGCAACTCAAATAGCACTTCATGGATTAAGTGTGGTGTTAGCATGTCGCAAAGCTAACAGCATGATGAAAAACCTAAAATGTTATAAATAGCACATTTATACCAATACTGGGTAAAATATAAATACAAATACAATTATATATGATATAATTATATCTGATGAACTAATTAAGAAATCAGAGCAAATTTGCCTGAATAGTTTAATTAGATTAACTAAATTAGAACTTTTTATTGATACTTTTCAGCACTGAACGCAGTTAGAATAGCAAAGCGTATTTATTGTGGCAAGTTGGATTAATTTTCACAATGACTGTCACAAGGTATTGTGGAAGAGTACCTTGTCGACAAAAATCAAATTTGGCCAAAACAAAAAACTGTGCGGAAAACCCTTTACATTAGGCATGCTATGATACTGTGCGGTTCTTGGAATAGAGCTTATGAAATCACCCACTACACTTTGGAATCCTGTTTTTAGTTCTTTATCCTATATTCCGTTTCCTCTCTTTTCCTCCCCTTTGATCTCAGCAGTGGATCAAATCACAATGCCCACAACTTTCTGCTGTTTTGGAATTATCTTGTGTCTATCACTTTTCTCTTGAAGCTTGGACAGATTGTGTATATGGGCATTCCGAAAAATCTATCAGTCTGAAACTCAATCCATCTCTCTTTGTCAGAGAGTAATAGCCTGTAGCCCATTTCTCTGTTTTTATTATTCTCTGTCCTTGTCTTCTCCCTATGTGCTTCCTGTTTTGAGTTATGCTGAGGGGTCTCAACATGGGCCCCTGCTCTGGACCCCACCAATGCTAAAGTATATCTCCTGTTTACTGCCCTTGAGGGATAACTGTCATTCCACCTATGCTATTGTGCTCACTATAGCGATACACAAAATTCCATGGAGTGTAGACCTTGACCCCTGACCTTGCCTTTATAAAGAGCCGACCTTAGACTCCCACTGCACCTGGAGAATCAAAAAACTTGTGCTATGAATCTGAGAGAAAGATGCCTGCAAAAATAAACATGCATTTAAAAAAAAATAATGAAATATATTCATATTTAATGAGTGAATTATCTTTATTATATTTTACCTTGATGTTTAAAATTGTTTAATTATCAGTTAATTTACATTTTTCATGTCTCTCTCTGACTTAAATTAAATTAGCCGTTTTTCATGCTGGGACTTTAAAACGCACATACAGCTCAGGGTTATTATTGTTAAGTAAAACTAAACTAAAACTTAATAAAAACTATATAGACATGTTTAAAAAATTACTAAAACTTTAACTGAAATGAAAATGAAAACAGAAAATATAAGAATAAAACATTAGCAAAGTTGTTTTAAAAAACTTTTTACAGTCCCCTCCTTCAAATACAGTCACTTTTCTCCATTTCATTGCGACAAATTCACAAAATAATCTGTGCTGAAATGCACTGCAAAAACTGTTAAGATTAGATGTTCAATTCTAACATTCCTTCAGAAGGACCTGCAGAGTGTAGGTGCTACACAGCCAGAAACGGCACAAGATTCAGCAAACTTTCCCACTTGCAACTCTTATGGTTATTTCTTTTGCTGTGTAAGAATATTAGTAGCCTATCTATCCAACTTCCTCCTCTTTGATATGTTAATGCATTCATCTGTCAAACATCTGTAGGTTCAGAGCAAGCTCATTTTCAGAAAATAGTCTTTTTGGACTGTAGAAGAACTTTTAACTTTTCATAGTACATCAAACACTTATTTCAAAAGATGAAGGAAAATATCTTACGATATCACCTCTTTTAAATGATATTGGCATTGACACAGGCATAGAAATAAAGCTATGACCTCATGCAAAAAGTACAGACACACACTAGAACGTAAGTGTCTGACTGTACTGTATTCAGTTTCTAAAGCTCTTCAGTTTTGAAGACTCTTTATATGCAGTGATATCCATCCCCTTAATCTATCTCTCTTACTCTCGCTGTCGTTTTTAGCCTAGAGGGAGTGTGTTACCCAACTGCTACTTTTACCAGTAAAAGTGATCCGTCTGTTGATGGAGGCGAAGAAAGGGTAGTTCAAACACAGATATAGTCTGGTGTGTCTGCAATCATAAGAGGCCTAACACTGATGACGGTTTGTACGCTTTTCTAGTAGCACTTTGAGGCTGCCTCTCTATTGTGTGGTGTTAAAGTCATACAGACCAACTGTCAGAGTGTCAAAGTAATCCAGACGTATTTTCCCCTGTTGCTCTCTTTGCACTGAAATTGTGCCAGTTCTTTGGAATGCCATTATGTTCCCTGAAGGCAAAGCCAAGACTCTGTCCTGGCACAAACACAAACACACAGACACACACAAAAAGTCATTCTCTCCCTCTCTTTTTGGCTCAGACCAGGACCGGTGGCGCCACATAGCAGCATTGCCGATGTGGCATAAGCACACAGTCAGACACACAAAATGACTTGACCAGCTTACATACACTTCAAAATCAGGAAAACCTGAAAAAGAAACCAGCACTGGAATGGAAGCACCAAGGTAAGTGTTTGATTCTGATTGGCCTTATAATTTCACCCGGTCACGTCTGAAAGCTCTGCCACCCTCTGCCTTGTCCAACTTGGAGTGCTGTTGGTTAACTTGGCTCAGTTTATCCGAGGGCTGTCACACCATACAGCTCTATGGGCCTGCAGAGAGGCCTGGGTGTCCGTCTGCGGCCTTGGCATTTTCCATCTGCCCCTTTACTAGCCCCCTGCGATCAGACTGTATGCCCTCACCACGAACCTTCCCTCTCCAGACCATCTGCACTCTGTTGGTTCATTGCTATTAAATGGAAGATAAAATGGAAAACAAGACTGATGTGCTATGTAGACATACACCAAGTGGAAAAAGCAGATCAATCAGAAATCACTGTGGTATTGATGTCGGAACATGAATATATAAACATTTGACTGCCCACATTGATATATCAACTTCTGTTCGGTATTTAGCAGCTTGGCCTGCCATGATCAGGACACTGATTGGCAGAAGTTAGCCAATCAGAACAAGTCAGTAATATAAACAACCCTTAGTTCAAATTATGTCTGAATATTCTGTCATCGTTTACTCACCCTCATGTAGGTCCAAACCCATATGATATACTACACTGCCATGTTGTAACTGTCCTGTGACCCACCAGCATTAGTTGCGTCACTTCACCACTGCCCTTACGAAGATTAACCATGGTTTTATTATAGTAAAAATTAAATAACCATGGTTTTTTGGAGTATACCATTTGTATAACCACAGTTTTACTACATATACCATAGTTAAACTATGATTAGTGTAGCAAAACCAAGGTTAATTGTTGTTTTGGTATTATTTGTAGTAAAACCTTGGTTGATTTTCATAAGGGTGTCGGAAGAAGTAGGTCATCTGAGAACTTTTTGCCTACTCTTTTATGAATACTGTGAATTCGGACATACTCTTTTGTCACATACTGTTTTTTTTTGCCTACTAAATAGTAGTATCGGATGCAGTGCTCGAAAGTAGTTTTAATAAATAACATCTTCTAAAATCACATAATAACTTTCTGTAAAGACAAGACTGAAATTTGAAGTTATTGAAACTGAAAATTTTCCCTTTAGCAGTAGCTTCACCACAAAAAACATGATTCAATGATATTTAATGTTATTTTGGTCAAACATGGCACAATGCCCCTCGAAACAAAGTTTAGACAGGCACAAGTGTGTAAATGCGATTTGAAAGCTATTAGGAGATTTCAAGACTTCCAACACTGCATCAGTTATGAACTACTTTTCTGTCCTTTTTGGAGCTTGAGAGCTCCAGTCCCCATTTGCTTTCACTGTATGGAAACTTTTCTGCTAAAGCTCTCTTATTGAGTTTAATGGAAGAAAGAAAGTCACAATGGTTCAGAACGACATGAGTGAATAAATGATGACAGAACTTACATTTATCGCTGTAGATCTAAGGGTCAGCGAAAGGGTGGAAAATGGTTGTATAAAACTAAATTAGGAGTGTATTTGGTGCAAGAACCCTTGACACACAGTATTAGTGGACTTCAAGGGAAAAATAATATTTTTATTCCAGAGGCATACTTAGGACTAACCTGGCAAGATAACTATTGGAAAGGGAGACAGAATGAATCTATTCCTCTTGTAATCCTTTCATATAAAGACAATAAGGCGCCAGAAGGTCTGGACACTTGAGACATGTCAGGATAAAGGGTAGAGATCTTACAATTGCAGTTATTACAGGTCTATTGCGTAGTCCTGTTTATCTATTGTTTCCTCTTGCATGTGAAGACCTCAGATTTCTTACCTGTGCTGAGACCGAGCAGCTCAGGTGATGGGAAAGCAATGATCAGTAGGATGGTTTTTAGGGTAGACGTGGGTTTAGATGTGGACTAGAACTTGATGTAAGGTGTTTGGGGGGTTATTAGAACGGTCTGGAGTAGAGGTGGGCGGCAGTGGCAGACCGACAGCTGGAGAGCAGGAGTGCCAAGCAGAGATCAGAGAGCTCATCTTACAGTCACTGAACTGGCAATACTCAATACCACTTTCTTTCTCTCTCACACACTTATGTGTATACTGTATATAAACACACAAAACCACACAATGTCACGCTTTAAACCCCCTTCTGACAGTTTCACTCACCAGTGGACTCCAGGCTACCATAACCCAAGGGTCTATGGCCAAAAAATATACTGTATTTGCACAAGTGCTTTGATGAGTACTACTTTACAGATGACATTCAGAGTATTACATTTGTCTACTTCATGAGCTTTCCAAGTTAAAAAAAAACAACCTCAGAATAGTGTTATATTTAATTTTTGACAGGAGAGAAATACAGTGTGTTCAGTGGATTGTACTGTTGTTTAACAACATGCTATTTGTTAAGGTGATAAAAATCTTTTCAAAAACTTCCAGCAGATAAAAACGCCATAAAAGTTTTTAAACCTGTGAGATTTGGGAAGACTGTACGTCTATTCCTCACAGCCTAATTTTCATCCACGTTAAATTAAATATGACAACCACCCTGGTGTAAACTGTCATAATTTATCAATTTGTGTCCTATAAGGTACACTCTAAAAAATAATGTGTTATTAACTCAAAAGTTTGCATCAATTTTTTGTTATAACAACTTCTAATTAAATAATTGGTAACAAACACATATTTTTAGGTTGATTACTCAACTTTTAATATAATCAAAATTCAGTTGCTCCAGCTAATGGATTTGTGGGCCTGGAACCAATTTATATTGTCTTTTTTTCAGTTCAAATCCACAGTGTATGTATGTATGTATGTATTTATTTAATGAACAAAATGTTACCTAATCTTACAAAGTCATTGCTAATAGAGTCATGTGGTCTACTCTTCAGCACAGTGGTAACCACAAAATCTTTAACATAACAGAAACTCTTTTAAATATGTCAAACTAAACATAACAGCATTAAACACTATCAGGTCTTTCCCTTCACTAAAAAACACATAACATAACACTCAATTTCAACATTTACTCTCCTTATCTAGTCCTATGCAAAGAATGCAGGGCACTAGAAATACACCACCCAATTTCCAAAGTTAACAAAACAATTTCATTGAGTTACCACAACTTAATTTTTAAAGAAATTCAATTATCACAGAAATTTGAGTTTAAATTATACTCAATATTAAGTTAATGTAATGATCAACATTATTATGTCAACTGAATGTTTGAATTTAAAAGGTTTAATTAAATTATTAAACTAGAATTTTTAACCTGCAACCACGCATTTATTTAAGTTGTGGTAATAGGTACCCTGAATAATTTTTTAGAGTGTAAATATTACAGTATAAATGTACCAGGGAAACCTATAGCTAAGACCAGCAAACCACCTTGAGATCCATTCCTATAGCACACATTCTTGTGTTCAATAACAGCTAGACGCAATGTATTAAAATTGAATCGAATAAACTAACTTGGCTCATCATACAAGACGCTAGAAAAACAGCGAGATGATTACAGAAGATGGGACACCACGATGCATCCTGTGTGAACAACCCCTTAGGCCAGTTTAAGCTGTTTTCTCAGCAGGGAGGTTACTTGACATTAGCAATGCTGCTCTGCAAACAAGTCAGTCAAAGTTTTTTTGCTTCGTTTTGTGTTGAATAGAGCCGATTGTGCGGGTGTGTAAATATGTCACCACAAATTCATAAACAGCTAGGTTGATTATGGACCCAATGGCTGTTTATTGGTGTACAGCACATAACACATATATTAACAGTGCATTCATATTCTATTATACATGCTGAAACAGTGACATCATCCTATAAAACGACTTTGTTTTGGCCGGCGTGCAGCGTTGTGCTCGATTATTTTGTTGCCATGTGAGGATGTACCTTAGTAACTGTTGTCATCAGACGGGGTGGAATAAGGTGACATCAGCAAGCATCATTATGATGAGGACGAGAGACAAAGATTCTCTTCATTCAGGGTGAACGAGGCCTGACCTCGAGTCCAGCGCTCAAATTCACGATGACACTCACCCTGTAAGGCCTTAAACTTTTGAGCTAATGAGAAACAAGGACTAAATGAGATAAATGAAGAGAGAGAGAAACAGGGAGAAGGACAGAAACAGGGAGAAGGACAAAGACAGAAAGAGAGGGAGACGGGGGGAATGGTCTTTGTTAATCCCCGCACATCTGGCTTCTATTAGGATATGGGGGCCGCTAAAATAATGTTTTTCACCCTGCAAGCTTTTCTGTGTTATAAATTACCCACCAGCCACTGTGCCTTCTCTCTCTCTCTCTCTCTCTCTCTCTCTCTGCCCATCATTTTCCTTTTTAAGACACAAAGCCCCTCCCACTCTCCTGTCTCCTTCTTTCCTCATGTCTGCTTTCCCCATTCTCCTCCTTCAACCTTCCATTCCATAGGCTGACATGCTTCTCTCCCTCTAATCATATACATCATTTCTCTTCATCCATTGTTTCTCTGAGGGGATCAGTCAACACTAAATTTCTCATGGTGTCCAACATTATTTTTTGTTATATTCTGCTTTCCATGCTAAAACAGAACAATTATGTGTTTTTAGAGCATGTTATGTTGCATACTAGCTAGAGCTGTTAATCTTGTAATTAGTGTAATTAATTAAAGTATAAACTGTAAATTTGATTTGAGTGAAATGTAGGACACTGATAAAACTACGTTTGAGTAATAAACTGATTTCTGAAGCCACTTTTTGGCTACTCAACAATTTACTTATCTGTCACAATAACATATTAAAATGAAAAATGATGTACACTTGGCCTAATGGTTAGAGAGTCAGACTTGTAACCTAAAGATTGCAGGTTCGAGTCCCAGGTCCGGCAGGGATTGTAGGTGGGGGGAGTGAATAACCAGTGCTCTCAATACCACGACTGAGGTGAGACCCTTGAGCAAGGCACTGAACCCCCAACTGCTCCCCAGGTGTGTGTGTGTGCACTTGGATGGGTTAAATGCAGAGCACAAATTCCAAGTATGGGTCACCATACTTGGCCACAAGTCACCTCCTCCTATGCAAATTTAATGCTTATGTCATTAATTTGATAATATTTGAATTTATTGGCAGCACTAGTTACAGCTTACAAGTTCTAAGTAAAAATACTACGGTCTTATGAGCAAGAACTTAGAACTAAGAATTTTATAAAATTAACCATGGTATTATCATTATGTTTTGCATATGGTACCATAAAAATACCATGTACCATGTTTTGAACAAGTACTATGGTACAACCACTATTAATGAAGTACTTTGGAGTACAATAAATATGATTATGGTAATAATATAGTCCATGGTATATATCAAAGTACCATAGTACCACTAAAGCAATATAATAATATAAATTGAAGAACAAACTGGTGTGACATCATTGTGAACAAATTCAGGCCAAAACGAAGTTCATTTTGGAAAACAACTTGCCAAAGTGAACATTTTGGAAAAGTTTGCTCCAGCTGGTAAACATCTTCAAACTGCCATTGGTCCTTATTTTACCTGGAAATGTTCTCTGGTTCATTTCTTCTGTTTAGTCCATCGAGGTCAGACGCGAGTAAAAGAATGAACACACTGGAGAGCTGCTATATAATAGAAATTGAAGTTGTAATTTAATAGAAAACGAAAATGACGCTGTTTTTCATGCTTGATAGTATAAAGCTCTTTGTTTTAAATTAATCTGTTATATAAAGTTCTATACAGTACATAAATGTGACATGACTTGACTGGAGTGCCGAACTGCAGAGCTGGTGCAAACACATCCCCATCGCTATAATCAGATGCTTTCTTAACTGCTGTTTTCTCACCACTGTCATTTTTGTTGTGTTTAATTTGTTATTGAGAGGAAACAGCAGAGCATATATTTATATATTCATCTAAACACCATTCCTAGCACCACTGGGATGTTTGCTCAGGTATTTTGAACTTCTTTTTACCCCTAAGCGAAGAATGAAAAAGAACTTCATCCTCAGGTATGTTGTGCCCTTTAAGCAGCAAAAATATCTTGGTCCACCAACTTCTCCAGAATGGTTTTAGAGCCAGTTTAGCTGGTCGACAAAACAACCTGGAACAGCACTGGAACATTAACAGTCCAGTGAGTTCAGTCTCCAAGCAGTGCATTACTTCCTGTGGCCCTTGAAACACTTTCAGTGTTTGAAAGACTGCTGCTCATTCATTCTTGGTGCCAAGATAGCAGAAGTTTATTTGAAGGGTAAAAGAGAGAAGAATATAGGAGACAGAAGAGAGGGAAAGAGAAAGAGTTGTCTGTGATCTGTCATTTTTGGATGAGGCCTGGCGGGAGGGCCAGTGCGGGGCCAGCGCAGGGTGTCTGCAGAGGGGCCGTGGGGTTAAAGGGTGGAGGGTCAGTGCCTCTTCATCAGAAACTCCAATTAGCTAAATTGGAGCTGACAAGGAACAGCAGATGAAAGGAGCAAAAGATTGGCTAATGAGCAGAGCTGAGCGCTAATGATGAGCATGCTAGTTCAGATTGGGCCCCATTAGGCACCTGTTTACCCAGGCTGCACTGGGCCGCAGCTGGGTCTGACAGCAGAGTGAACGTGCTACTCGGTGATGGCCACTTTTCCATCGCCGTCAACGAAATGCCCTCAAGATGCATTTGTCCCACTTCCATACTCACAGGCTAATCAGAGAGATCAAATCAGTCAATGTTGAACACACAGCTCAAGGCAGCGGCCTCAGGGAACAACTATTATAGCCATTAGCATAGCTTTACCTCACTGGCTAAATCTAGCATCGGACCAAAGCACGCTAACCTCCAGACTAGCATCAGGCATTAGCGTGATTAGTATCGACGTAAGAAATGAAGAAATGAAGTTAGCGGGTGTGTGCGTATGTCCACATTTGCAGACAAAGAGCAGTTTTGTCCACTGCTTGTATGAATGAGGCTGCTGTAGAATCGAGACTCGCGTTATGTCAGAGCAACACATTACCTCATCTGTTTAAAAAACGGCCCCCTTAAATGCTGTTATGATGAAGTTCGACAACTAATTCAAGTGTGTTTGTGAGTAAATGTCCTCGTTAGCATGGCTTCAGGCGAAGGAATCATGCCCATTAAAGCGAGGGGCACGTGCCAGATCAGATTCACAGACTTCCACAAAAATCTGTCTGTGTGTTTGATAATTGAATTCAAAGTTGATCAAAAACGAAAACAAGAGGAGATATTATCAATATTTCTGAGTTATTATTTGCCCTACCACAAGTCATCAGGGGCTGCCAAGTTCAGTTGAATATATATGATATATAGATCATGAGGTTGGAGTTTTTTTTATATTTTTGAAAGTCTCACAAAGACTGCATTCATTTGATAAAAATACAGTAAACATAGCAACATTGTGAAAAATTACAATTTAAAATACAATGTAATTTATTTCTGTGATTCCAGCTGAATTTTAAGTATCATTACTGCAGTCTTCAGTGTCACATGATCCATCAGAAATCATTGTAATATGCTGATTTTGAGCTTAATTATTAATATTTTATTCTATTTGATTTTTGTATATTAATATTAAATATTAATACTTATATATTAATTAATACTTATTATCAATGTTGCATATATATATATATATATATATATATATATATATATATATTATTATTATTATTATTATTATTATTATTATTTATTTTTTTGTGGAAGCTGTCATAATGTTTTTAGGATTCTAAATAAAAATATTTTGTAACATTATAAATGTCTTTATTGTCAGTTTTGATTAATTTAATGCATCATTGAATAACATTATTATTAATATGTAATCTTAAATTTCTGAACGGTAGTCTATCACAGTTTCAAATATTAAGCAGCAAAATATTAAGTTTTCAAAATTGATAATAATAAGAAATGTGACCGGTAGTTTTGAACTCAGGTCCCCATTTTAGGGTAACACTTTACATGAACACTTCGAGGAGAACTAAACTAAACTAATCTAACCTAAACTAAACTGAACTTAACTTGTTAATAGTTTGTATAAAAGGAAACTTTTTATAGGCAGTTCCACTACCTTGTTACCCAAGTAAGAAAGAAAGACAGAAAGAAAGAAAAAGAAAGATAAAGTTATGAACTTCTGAAAAGAAAAGTTATAAACTTCTGTTCAAAACATGGCTCCCAAGTGAAGCAGCCTATCTTTGACATGTTACAGTAGTGCGCATTGAAGAAGCCCACAGCCCACCATGGGCGTCCACTGAGTTCCTGGGAATGGTGCCATGTTCTCAGTTGTGTCCTCTGCCTCAAATCTCCACCCCCCCATTACACCATCTCATAATTACCTTGAGGATTTCTCTTCTTCAGTCCAGCTTCTCCCTCTTTGCCCGGCTGCCAGCTCCTCAGATGTCGGTGGAGAAGCATGTCATTAGCTCAGTAGCGTGGACGGGCCTGAGGAGAGAGTGTCTACGGCCTGTCGCCTGTCTGCCCGCACCACTCTGGAGACGCTTCTTTATTCGGTCTGTTTTTACTTGGCTGAGGAGCAACCGATGTCTTCTATAAGGACACATGCCATTTTCATTCGTTTTTTTTTTTTTTTTTTGCATGGTCAGATTATAAATTCTTTTTCATCGACCCTCTCCTTCCCTCGCTCTTTTTCTTTGTCTTGGTCTTTCTCTCACATTTGGGATGAAATGCGACTCTCTTTCATGTCTGTGCTGTGTGTATCCCCTCTGTGTCTTTATCTATTAACTATTGAGCTATCAAATTCACCATTCCCCGAGGGAAGACTCTTGCGTTTAATCTCAGTCGTCGTCACTCTTGGGCTCAGGTAGGATGATGAGATGATGGTTTTGTGGGAGATGATGTATGGATCTGTAATCCAGTGTTGAGGAAGCTACTTTGAAACTGTAGCTTGCCAAGTTACCCATAATTACTCACCCTTATCCATAAAGCAGTTAAATGACAGTCAGGTTGCCCTTCACAAAAAGTAACAAAATATTCTTGATAAATCCTTAAAGCATCATTGAGTATTATTGTATACTGACCAGATTATATGTTTTTTTCACCAAGTCGTGTTTTTCTATCAGCTTTTTAAATTCAAAACTAGTGATGCCAGATTTGTGAATGAATCACTCTTTTGATTTAATCGGTCTAACCAGTTTGCAAAAAGTTTTTCTACATTTACATTTTACATTTAGTCAGTTTGCAGACGCTTTTATCCAAAGCGACTTACAATTGGGGATTCAGTTTGATTTATTTGGGCAGTTCACTCATGCACTGAATCGTCTGCAGCGGTTTCTCACACCAAAATAGTAATGGCATATTTTATAAGTCATAAATCAAAAAGATTGTAGAAAACAAAATGGATATCACAATTCGTTTAACATCTCAACCAACTTGAATCGTTACATATTTGTATCGATTTTCAACCGGCTCAGGGTGCATTGTTACATCCCTACTATTTTGGCGTTAAAAAAACTACTGTCAGTAAAATAAGCAATGAAACGGCATGGACAAAGTTATTATTGCAGCTGACCTTGCATATGCACTTGTAGGAGCTTCCCTTTCAGACACAAAATTTATGGAAGGAGAGTATTTAACTGAATCATGTAAGGTGATTTACTAAGGTTTGCGGCAGTCAGTTTACTGGTATTTGCACCATTATTTAATGACCCCCAAAAGCACTGCTGCATCTGAAATCACATACTTCCCTACTATACAGTATGCGAAAAACAGTATACCAAAAGTAGTATGTCTGAATTCATAGTGTTTGGTGAAAAGTACCGAATGACCTACTTATTGCGTTGCCTGGATTCTGAAGTGCACATTTGATAGACACTTCACTATCGCATGAGGCCATATGAGAGGATTTATGAATGGCAGTTAAGCGACGCAACTGACGCTGATAGGTCATGTGACAGTATCAACACAGTGGATGTAGTACGTCCGAATTATATTCATACTACCAATAGTCATACATTATAGAATGTACTTTTTTACGGCCGCGAAATTCAAATGCAGTCAACAGGCCCTGTTTAGTAAATCTGGCCCACAGTGTGTTCTTTTTCCCAGTCAAAAAGTCGCAGAAATAGAAACCAGACTGTCGATCATTGTGTATTACCTTCGTGGTTATGACAAAAACTCTAATCAACATGGAAAAGATACTTTTTATTGCATGTTGGTATTAAATATTGCAAAGGTATTAAATTATTGAGGCAGAGAAAAGCACTGAAAGTTACACCAATGGAGAAAGTTCGAAAAAGTAGTTTACTGTAAAAAAAAAAAAATATATATATATATAAAATAATGGACTGAACTACTGAACTGCTTATTCTCAAACATTGCTGTAATCGTAATGCTGAAAGTCAGACCATCTCATACACGAATAATAGTAGCACATAACACATCCCTGCCTGTACGTTCATACTGCATTCCTCCTAAAGCGCAATATCAAAGGATTGCAGAAAATCTAGGATGAATGAAACAGACAAGCTTTCAAATGTGCCATCTGACTGGGGACTCTAAGTCCGTCATTTTTCTGTCATGATCCGTGGGATTATGGAGCAAGGGGGAGGTGATTTCCCCATGTGGGGGTCTAAGATATCAAAGCCGGAAGGGTATGGGGAGGCTGGGGGAAGAAGAGGGGAGTGGGGGGAGATGGCGGCCTTTGTTCTAGCTCCACCCCAGGATTCCATGAAAAGATCACCAAGCAGCCTGATTCGTCATGGCCACGGGCTCTGCGCTCTGATTGGTTCCGCAGAGCGGGCAGATGTTCCGGCTGCAGCAGGGGGCTTGGAAGATTCCAACTCTACACTCTCACCCCACAGGCAGTCACATACACACATGCTTAAGAACTAATGCATACTCACACACGCCACAGGACCGTCTCATGCTCACAAACACCATCTCACACTCTTCATATACCCGTTCAGTCAGCCTGACATGGCTGTTTTGACTCTTCTGGAAAACTTCTGACACAAAAACATGTAATCTTAGTAGTAGAGTATTCATAAGATATTTTATACATTTTCAAAGGATGTGCATGAAAAAACCTGACTTTATAATTATAATTGCTGGGCAGAGGAACACTACGACTGTGCAGTCAGAACATTCAGTCATTTAGATTTTGGTTTAGGTAGTTTAGGTAAACTGAGAAATGCACAGATCTTTTTTAAAAAGTTTTTTTGTGACCTATTAACAGGCGTAATAGAGAGAGGATGGGAGAAAAGAACTGTGCGAGCAAGACTCAAACTCAAAACACAGCTATGCAGGAATCAGTTGCCTGATCAATTACAATAAAGTATAATGATCATTCTATACAAATATTTGACTGAAGAATGCTGGATTGACCAATCAGAATCAAGTATTTCATAATTTACTCTAAAATCTGCTTTTGGTTATTAATCAGAACCATATTGCCTCTTTTTATATATTCTGTCTTTATTTGGAAAAACTTTCAAGAAACGTCCCATCTGGGGAAATCTAAAGAGTGTCTTTCTCCATCATTTAATAATAAACAGGTGGCTCTCCAGGGGCTTTTGTGGGTGTGTGTTTGTGAGGACCCTTGGGTTGTGCCTCAGATCAGTTCTAATCAGGTCCAAAGGTTTTGATCAGTTATTAGAAATCGCACAGAACAGAATAAATTCATTACAATGGCAAATCAAATAATTTGCTAATGGTATTGTCAAACGTGAAAGAAGAACGAGCAGCTTGCAGTGGTCACCAGTGTGCGGTTTAAGTTTACAGTCAGATGAGAACATGTCAGGTCCTAATGAAGTCCAAGGGATGTCTAATAGCTCACAGGACAGCTATTTATGCAACTCAGACAAACACAATTAATCGTCAAAGACTTCAAGTGGAGAAACAAAACAGATTTGACTACCCTACATGTATTTGCTGCCTCTGTGTTGTGCTGTTTGTAAATCAGGCTGTTTACATTGTCTATTATTAAGTGCACTTTCCCCTGTTACAAAAAGCACACTCGCATGAGACAGGAACATTAAGCAGATGTCCGCGGACAGACACAGAGCAATTTGCAGGGACAAAATCACAGAAGAGAGATATAGAGTCACTGAAGCCAGCGAAATCTGTGTAATTGTGGTAGGTCTGATTAAAGCCTTAGGTCTAATGGGGAACATGGGGTCTCTGGCAGGGTAAGCGCAGATACCTTATCTCAGCAAATCGCTGGAGGTCACTATTTTAAAGAATTCCCACAATGCACTCTTCTTCTGGCAATGTCGGGGGGAAAAGAGAGCCACTCGAATTATCACACACACACGCGCACATATGTCACTGAAGTCATACGCTGCTGGCATCTGTACTATCCCACCCACCCAACCAACCACACTTAACTTAATGTTAGCGGCACACCCATCATGCGCCCGCATGCAATGACTCAAAAAATACACTGAATAGAAACATTTGCAGTGCCAACGGGGCTTTATAAATGAGCGTCTTTGTAAGAATTACAGATCTTTTTATAGCATTTGTGTTGTTTTCTTATTCAGAAACAAAACAGATGTAGGATGCACTCATGGTGGCAAGTCATTTAATAATCAGAACAGGCAGCCTAGATATGTAATATATATATAGTGAAATATACAGCATGTATATTGTGTTTGACTACTTGACACTCATTTTTGTCCTAATTTGTTAAATTGTAAAAAAACAAAACAAAAAAAAACCCCCAGATACATAGTGACATGAAAACATATTTAAGCATGTTTTAAATTTCTTAAAAAATAACTGAAATGTGTCAGGGTGATACAACTGTTTTGATACCAGATTTATAACAAATGTCTCATTAAAATAATGAAATCCTTAGAATATTTTATAAAGAAGTTTAGCATATGAATGGGTGGATGAATGTTTCACAGCTTATTAATATTTGAAAAACTTGTGTCCACAAAATCAAAATCATGCTGAGAACAACATGCAGAAACATGTCGGGATCAGTAAGTCTCTTAAAAGATCGTAGTTTGACTTTTTTATGACAGTTAAGGCAAGATTAGTTCAGGTTGTAAAATGTCATGTGGTGTGACTCCCTAAATACTTACTGATATTTATAATTTAATCATTCATAGCCTTGAAATATATTTTAAAAAATATTTTTGAACATAATGTGTATAGTCATGTATTCAAGGAAAATACATCATTACTTTTTACTTGATAGTTACAACGCTTGACATCAAATTAAAATGATCTTTCTCTCTTTTTCTTTCATGAAACCAATATACAAAAAAAACACATGCGTTTAAAATCAAAAATTTTTCTTTTCTTTATCATGGATACTCTTATGTGTTATTGATCAGCTCCTTTTAGGTCCTGTCTAACATGTTTTCCCATACTGTGATGGTTAAAAACATGCACAAGTTTGCTTGTATGGCTATAAGTTCCTGATGAATGTAATGAACAGTGTCATTTTGTCAGCTCTTAAGCCCCAGGTCAAAGGTCAATAATTTCATGAGAAGTGAAGACCTGTCTTAACCGTTCACAATCAAGCAGCAACACACATAAAGGCCATTTTTCAGAGTAGGTATGGCATGGCGTGACTAACTTTGCCCGATAAGGATATAAAAAGGAGAAAGAGAGCAAAAGAAGAAAGATGTTCTGGATGTGGTTATCGGGCCGGAGCTGGCATCCACGCAGTGCGTCTGAGAGATAACAAGCCCCAGAGAGCCAGTCCACCTCCTAATGGCACATGACCAGAGCTCCACCCAGGGTCGCCAGCAATTGAAGTCCGAGCCAGGAAGGCACATCTGGCCCTTATTTTATTGGTGTTCAATTTTGCATCGGTATGTGGAGAGGGCAACAAACAAAGCTCCAGTCCCACCCTGTTCCCATATTCCTGCCTGCCGCCACCAGCCCCCTGCTTCCCCCCGGGCCTAAGATTCATTTTAACGCACATAGGCTTGGCGCACATTAGCGTGTATAGGTACAGATCTTATATTGAAGTCAAATTCCAGAGTAGCCCCCACAGGGTAGATGACAGGGTTTATTTAAAAGAAAAAAAGGCAAGGAGGAGACTTCAAGTCTGAAGAGGATATTAAAAAAAATACACAGGAGGAAAAAAGCACCCCTCCGGCAGGAATAATTTTGTACCTTTCCAGAGAGAGAGGGAGAGTGAGCTTGACTGTGTGAAGGTTGGAAAGACAAAAAAAAGACAAAAAAAAGTGCAACTGAAAAAGGACATCTTGAGGTTTATCAAATCTATAATGAGAACCACTATGGTCACTATGGAGCAAAAAAACTGAAACAAATCCAGAAGAGAGAGAAAGCGAGCGAGAAGCTGTTTGAATGTAAAAGGCAGAACACCTAATGAAAACCAACTGCCATCCTGTCACCTATACATCAACCATCTATTCTGCTACAGGACGCTATGGATGGGAATAATAGCCTTCACTTCTTATTCAATCTCCACTCAACTCCCTCTCACTTTCCTTCTCTTTCCTGCCCTCTTCGTTTCCTGTGCTTTGATTAAATTTTCAAGAAGGAAAAACTTTTCCTACTAGCGAGAGTCTGAAAACATACCACAAGTTTTTGTTACCTTCAGTTTCACTTAACATGAGTACTGGATGGCAGTAAGGTGTTTCAGTTTTGGATGTGTGATAACTTGTTGCTGACTCCTCCTATTGAGACCAGTATGTCTCACACAGGAGGTTCTGCAGACTAGAGTGTGATTTAGCAGCATGAGAAAGAGCAGAAAAATGTCTAAATGGTGACTTCAGCGAGAGATAAAGTTTTTTTGCAACGTTGTTAAAGGAAGAGATCATCCCAGTAATGAAAATGTTCTCACCCACATGCCATTCCGTACCTGTGTGACTTTCTTCTGTTAAACACAAAAGGAGAGGTTACAGAAAATGTTCAAGCTGCTCTTTTCCATATAAATATAACTCTAAAACAACATGTTAAAACATCTGCTTTTGTTTTTGATGACAAAGTAAGTCATAATGGTTTGGAATGACACAAGTGCAAGTAAATGATGACAGAAATTTAATTTTTGTGTGAATGTTCTCTTTAATCATGTAAAGCCTGACATATGAAAAAATGGTAACACTTTACTATAGGATGACGACATTGTGAACCATGACTTAAAGGAGATTTTTATAGAATTATTCTAAAAGGCCTTTTACTTGCTAAAAAATAATGAAATATATCAACCAGACAATGGAAGACATGTGAAAGGTTGTGTGCAACAGTTTTTTTCAGTAATGTTTTGAAAATACTGCTAATTTAGAGACTTTAGAATCTTGTGTATGAAATACGATACAGCAGGCTTTATAGAGTTAATAATCACAAAGCAAATTCTTGAAGAAAAATCTTGTCCCATCAGCATATGTATCTCCAGGGATTTTTTTCCGGCTCCCCCAGAACTCTGCTCTCCATAGTGGCCAAACACACTGAATATCCTCTGTAAATCTCTCAGATTACATCACAACTGAGATTATCAGTCAGCCACTAGTCACGGTGCCACCAGCCGGCATGCTGGAATGACAGGAAGTGGAAGCTGTGGAAAGCCGAGTGTCTTAGGCTGAGGGTGGAATTGCTCAAGAGGGGAGGAAGAACACAGTCGTGATACCCTTCTTCTTTCACCCCTGTTCTCCAAACTTCTTTCACTCTCATTCTGGTGAAAGTAGTCTTTTTGGCCAGGCTCTGGGCTGCCCTGATCCCTGAGGTTGGATAGTAGGCAGAGATAAGACTGGAAAGACTGGAGTTCTTTCACGCTTTTCACTAGTCACTAATCCGCTCCAGCAGAGCCAAACCACACAGTCTAGTATTAGCTTTCCTGCTGTGACCAGCCCAACACTGCCAATGAATATTAGCATGTTTGTTTTATTGTGTGTAGGTAAAAGATCCTAAATTTCACGGGAAAAACTTAGGGTCTATGTGACGATCCTTGAATTTTTGACCAGTGCACTACGTTTGACCTCCAGGAAAATATGCACTATATCAATACAGATTTATTAACAAGCTCTCATTTGAAAGTTGGATAACAGCCCGTCACTATGTCCCCCAGCACACTTTTGGTTTAACGGCTGTGCCAGCAATTTAAACAGACAAAAGACGATTATTATATTTGAACCGAGAAAAATTGCTAAACACAAAACAAGCTAACACCAGTTCCAGCATCATAAACACGATTCTGATCTATAAAATGACATTACTTGATTGCACAACACTTTCACACATGTGCTGTCAATACAAAGTCCTGACACTGCGCTTAAATTCATCTGCGCGATATGAAAGCGTTTCTTTCTTCCATTATAACCTCTTCGACCACAAGCTAATAGGCTACTGTGCAGTCTTACCTGCATATCTGCTACCAATCTTTAGCTTCTGCCACACTAGCCACCAAATATCCCTTTCTCTCTCCATTTATTACCTTAATATAATGAGGGCTTTCCCTTCGTAACCTTTCCAGACTGATTTATTGCTCGCCAAGCTGAGATCAGAGAACCGGGCGCTATAGGGCGCTATAGGGCACTCTAGGACACTCTGCTGCCCCTTCCTGAATCCAAGTGCTTGGCCGATGTAGGCTGCATGATTGCTAAATGTGGTGTAACTCACAGCTGGGCCCAACATGGTGAGAGGTGTGAACACTCGCCTCTTAATGAGGCAAGAGGACAAGCGGTTTAGAACACAGGTCAGAGGTGGTGGGAGTGGGGCCAGAGAGGCTGGCTCTAATACAGGGGAAGTGGATTAATGGAAAAAAGGAGATTAGGACTATGTGCCGTAACTCTTGAGAAAGACACACTGTAGGTGTGGAACAGGACGTTTGATGGTGATGTGGGCCAAAACTGCAAACCAATTTATTTTTCGTTTCCAGCAGCTGGAACGCAAGCAGAGCTACACTCTTAAAAATAAATGTTCCAGAAAGATCTTTAAAGCACTAGGCCATAGGAGAACTGTTTTGAACCATCCCGATGAAGAACTTTTTAGTTTAACATCTTTATACTGATGCTTCAAAGAATGTGCTTATCTTATTGAATTGCCAGCTTTCATAGTTTGACAATCAAATAAATTCTATAAAACCCTTTTTTTTGTGAAGAACCACCAGCTCAGACAGGAAAGGCATGAAAGGTGTGATCGATCTGAGAAGTGACTAATTATTCTGGTCAGATACTTTTGGGCTGCCACCAACTGAGCAACTGCTATTGAGATAAATGGGAACGCATTTTGTTGGTACCATTTTAATCTCTAAATAATCATATATAGCCATCTCAAAAACCTAATATGTTTTTTGGTAAACTTTATTATAAAATGTATCTACAGAGCTTGACCAGACGTCATTTGGAGAAGAATTAGATATCTCTGAAAACAACAGTCTATCTAAACCTATTGTAAAGCTGTCCTAAAGAAATTTCTCATCAGTTCCCTAAAGGTTAAGTGTGTGATCAGGTTCATTTCTGCTTATTTATGGGGGCTGTAAGCTGGTCTCATTTCTAGAGGATGGGGCATGTGAGAACTGTGAGGTTTTTATGGTAGAGGGCTTGAGTTCATGGCTGTACGATGATCAGCAGGGTTGCCAAGAAGAACTTGTTTGGACAGTTACGCCCCCCAAAACCAAAACTGAGCCATTGGAATCAATTTTACACTTGAGGAACGTCTGGGCACCTCCTCCATGTTTAACCTCTGGGATTGCTGTGACTATAGTCAAAGAGTGATACTTGTGAGAGTCATAATCAGTGGGAATTCTGAGCCTGTTACATTCACGTTCAGTTGGGTTGGGGGCGATCTCAGTCGGACCCCCCAGAGGACATCGTTGTAGGCCCCTCTCAACCACTGGGCCCTATGCACTCTGTCCTCCTTTCCCCCCGGGTTGCGATGCCCCTGGTCATAATCAGAACTAACAGCAAAATGAGGTTGCAACTTGTGCTGTTTCCGTAATCAGCAATGGTTTGACACAGTAAAAAAAACTGAGGAAAAAACAGGGATGAGATGGGACTACGTCAAAGTGGCCATGATTCCCTGATTTGTGGGTGCCTGTTACCCTTTTCACCCAGAATGGTTAGCCTCTCGCCCTAGATCATCTCAATAACTCCCTTCCTTTGACGGCTCCCAGCAGCACCATCAATCTGTCCCACGCCAGGATAAGAGACCGTCCAGTCTCCTGCCTTACCTTGTCTCTGTTTCACCTGATTTGTGCTGGGGAGTCAAATTTCCAATGTGAAAGTCAAAACAACAACCTTGAAACTGCAAAACAGCAGCAAAATCTGATGCCTTATTGCGGTTTCTAGCAGTAAAAGATTCATCAGCCAAGTCGGTTTCATGAATCGTTTCACAATGATAATTATTGAGAACTGGCTAAAACCATCAAACTGAAAGTTTTATACAACTAACAAATTCTGCACTGTGTTGGGTTGCCACTTGTCTGATGTAAAGTCCTGAAACAACACTAGTTGAGAACCAGGATACTGGCAGAGAAAGATAACCATTGCAGGAATACATAAAGAGTGGATACATGCTATTGACTTGCCCGCTAGATGATTTTATTCTATGGTATTAACGTAAGACCTTAATATACTATACAAAGAAACAATTTGGCTGTGCCAATCAGCTGAAAGACTTTCTTTGGTTGTACCTTCATTTCTCTGAGTATATAGCCGCTTGCCAAACAAAGTTGTGTTTAACCAGTTACCTGACCTGACTCGGCAGTAGTTTTACAGAGACGTCAGGACAGCACTGTTTTCGAGAGGAGCAGGGTTACAGCAATATTCACTCTGGGTGGGCTATGAAATACTGCGAATGAAAGCAAAGGCACGAGAGAGCGAAAACGAGACTGAGGTACTGAAGGCCATGAAATACGTGCCTCAGTGGAAAGCGCTCTTTATTTACTTTTAACAGGCCTGTAAACTTACTTTCAATGCCCCAATCAGGACACCATAAGCCTAGGCTACTCAAGCCCGTGTTTCCAGCAGTTGACAGAAAAGTCCGGTCAATGTTTAGTCTGTTCTTGTGCTCGGCCAATGGGCAAGTGATACTATCTCATATGCAGAGATATTTCATAAATTTAAGGAGCTATCAGGGGCTTTTTGAGTTGTTTTTCTTGGTGACTTTCTGTCCTGCAAAACTAATTTGAAACAGAAGCTTCTTCAGACAGTTTCATCTCTTTTTTCTACAGCCGGCTGTCTCTCTATCTACCCCCAGGGAGCTGCAATTTATGCCCAGGGAACAGGCACAGAGAATGGGGCCGAAGCAGGCCCAAAGGCCTGGAAGGCTGGAACCGATTGTCCACGGGTTGAGAGGGTCTCTCTGGTGGTGAGTGAGGCTGAGAGAGAAAGAAAGGATGGATGAGACCGTTACAGAGAGACAGGGAGAGAGAGTAAATAGAGATTATTATGAAGACATCAGTCCGGGTCTCCGGTTTCACATCTGCCTAGGATTCCTGTCTTACATCCTGTTGAAGGGAATCCTTCGACGCCACAGTGTTCTGACCTCTCGCCTTACACTTCCTCACGCTTAAAACGTGATTTTGTGCTAGCATATGCATGTGTTCGTGTCTGTATTCTCAGTCACTGCAACGCTTGCGTGTTTGCATATGTTATTGCTTCTCTACCCCATCCAATGTGCCACATCCCTGTCCAACCAAAACTCTGAGCAACAGGCCTGCAGCATAACACTGAGTAAACACGCATGACATTCACTCAGCAGCTGGGAATACTGCTACCAATGGCACGGACTGGAGCAAGAACCATATTTAATTGGCTAAGAAAACATTTGGTCTCATTCCCTGTCAAGCTGGTTGTGTAATACATGAGTAGATGTCTATTTGTGATGAATATATTTCCATGCAGAGATGCATAACAAAACATTTTTAAAGATTTAAGAGAAATGTCATTAAACTTACTTAGAAACTCTAGGAATGCATGGTACTACCATGTATTTGGGACATGTATCAAGGACCCATGGTATTCTTTGAAGAGGCTTATTTTTTTTAGTCCATACAAAGAAAGTCAATGGGGTACAAACACAAAAAACATTATTCAAAATATCTTCCACCTCATGTTTATAATGACATGCGTGTGAATAAATGATTTTCATTTTTAGGTGAACGATCCCTCAGTCATAGTTTGTATTAATGAATATTAAAGGTATTCAAGCTCTGGTAATGTATATTGTATGTTTTTATGGACCGGCGCACAGTGCCGGGTAGTAATTAATTCCTAATGTAATCTGGATTGTGCAATCAGATTGCAAAAATTAAGTACTTGTAATTAGATTGTTACATTTTAAAGGTGACATATCATGAAAATCTGACTTTTTCTGTCTTTAATCTGGGTCTACCAACCCAGAAAACATGAAAAAGAACAACCCAGTAATTGTTTTGGTAAGCCTTTCTCTGCGAGCTTGTGAAAAATTAGCTGCTCAGCTTTCACTCCCCCCGTGACGTAAAAAGGGAATCTTATTATAATATTACTGTCCCTTAACCTGCACATTTCCACCCACGGCACCGCCACTGTGTTTTTGCAAATGACAACAGTGTACCAGTTCTAACGTCATGGTGAAAGTTTGAGCAAAGCATGCTAACTGTTCTGTCTTTGGCTGCACTAATGAGCACAGAACACTGTTTAGAGTCCCAGTCTCAGAGGAGACAAGAGACGCTAATAACGTCTCTATTTGTTTCTCTGTTTCTGCCACGGGATTAACATCCCATGGTAACTAGGAATTGCTCAAGCTTCAGTTTGGATCCAAACCTTAAATGATCTGAGATGACCAAACACCTGAGAAGAGATGATGCCAACCCCTCAGAGGACCTCAGATGATGCCAACCCTCAGACAACACACAGAATTACCAAATTTTGCCATATGTTAAATATATTAAGTTTCTACAATATATAAATAAATATTTCACTACAGGGGGACTTTAAAGCACGAAATAAACAAAAATGAACATCAGAACGAAAAGACGTCAATACACAACATTTTTCAAGTTTAAGTCCACCAAAGTTAATCTACTCTCCTGTCTGATTTGTTTGTTGGACAAGATGTCGGATTCGGTTATGATTGGTCAGATCGGCTGTCAATCAAGCTCTTTGCGAAGGGTCAATTTGAAGAAGTGTACATTTCAATATTGCATCAACTACTGATGAACATACATTTTTATTTGAATTATCACTCGGTGGGTTAATTTAAAAGTAATCAGAAAGTAGTCTTGTTTCCTAACATATGTAATGTTAGATTACATTACTAATAACCATTTTTCGTCATGTAATTTGGAATCAGTAATAGACTACAATTTAAAACACTCACACACACCTCAGTGCAGTAGATGAGAGTTCCTGGACTGAACTCTCTCCCCCCAGTCCTGCACGGAGCTACGACATGGTTGAGGCCCGATGGGAAAGCCATTGTTTGTTTAACTACTGTTTTATGGAATACCTAGTGACAGGAAGTTCTTAAAACAGCAGCAGTTGCTATTTATATAGTATCCCTTTTGGAGTAAATACTCACTAAAATCACCTCCTCCCCACCAACTGCACACAAACCCCACGGGACACCCCAACACTGAGGAATGCACCCATTCACAAGCTGGTGGCCATCTTGAAGGCTTGCCTCTCACTTCCTGTTACCATGACAACACCCAGCCGCCTCCGTCGGGTGTGAATGACAGCCAATAAGCGCTCTCTCTGAGTGTGTGAGCAGTAATCCCAATCATCCAGCTCATTTTCTAAACCTGTTCAGCCCATTCAGAGTCACAACCACGACAGCATTTAGCCGTGTCTGCCTCCTTTATTGCTTTTATTAGTTTGCAGTTCATCAGCTGCCTGACAGCTAGTAACCAATGTCATCTAATTACTTGGCTCTCTCTGTGTGCCCATCGAATACACCCTCAGGTTAGGTTCAGACAGAGATCGTGAGCAGGTATGTGTAGCGTGGGTGTTATGGAGTGTAATCAGCTGACGGATGTGATGAAAAGAAGGCAGTACTTCAGTTCGAGGGATTAGCGGTTCAATTAGAAGTGGGAGTGTCTGAAACCGAGTATTAGCATATGTGTGTGTGAGTGTTTGCCTATGTGATATGCACTCTAACCAACCAATTACTTGTTTTTTGCAAATGAATGAAGGATTTCAGAGGTTTTAAGAACAGTTTATTAGCATCAGCACTGATGTGAATGAGAGTTTGAATGAGATTCTGTGTGTGTGTGTGTGTGTGTGTGTGATCTAACTCTAATTTGTAGTAAAAATGCAGTAGGGTCAGGTAATTGTATGCATTTATATTACTGTTAAAAAGTTGGGGGTTGGTATGATAGTATGATTTTTAAAAGAATACTATTACTAAAGAATTTAAAAAATTTTGAAACAAGTCTCTTATGCTCACCAAGGCTGCGTTTATTTGATCAAAAATACAGTAAAAACAGAGATATTCTTAGAATTTAAAAGAACTGTTTTCTGTTTTAACATATATTAAACTGTAATTTATTCCCATGATGCAAAGCTGAATTTGCAGCATTTATTACTCCAGTCTTCAGTGTCACATGATCTTTCAGAAATCATTCTAATATGCTGATTTGGAGCTCAAGAAACATTAATTATTTTTTTTTATTATTAATTCTGAAAGTTTATCTGCTTATTTGTTTGTTTGTTTTTTGAAAACTGTGACTTTGATGAACAGAAGGTTCATAAGAACAGCATGTACCTGAATTAGAAATGATCTGTAAAAAGGAAAATGTATGAATTTGTGACATACTTTCAATAACCACAGAAAATAAATACAATTTTGGACTTCTCTAGAAAGTGTGTATAGTAATGCACTTACATTACAATGTGAATTTATAAAGAAAGGCAAATGTGAAACTCACCTTTTTGTTCAAGCACTATTAACTGCAAAATGTCTGCTGAGTTACTGAAGTTTCTAAATCACAAAATTCACCAGTTGATTACTTCTCTAGGAACTTATTGTTAAAATTTTGTAACTCCCATTGGTGGAGTTTGCTAAATGACTGTGTTTATGAGGATACTTGCAAAGACGGGCATTTTGACACATACACGTGTGTGTATTTAACCGTTAAAGGCCTATAAAACGGCAAAAACTCCGTTCAATACTCCCGCGCTCTATGAGCACCATCTGAATGTGCATGTCTCCTAGACAGTGCGCGCATATAGCGAAATAAGTTCTCTTTCGCTGCTGATTGCATTTCAGTGGCTTAAAATCACTTGTTTTTAACAGCAATGCTTAAAAACATGTGCAAATGATACATTTTTGTGACCACGTAGCACAGCAACGTCATGTGAACGTGTAACCACAATAGAGAAAATAGTTCAAAATCTCTACCTGTTGACAAATTTATACCGGTTAATCAGGTCTACTGGTATATCGCCCACTCCTACATATTTGTAATCAAAGGAGCCTGAACACTGATCCAGATTGTTTTGGTCCAGTTTAAGTAGAATAGTTAAGCATGCACTGTTAAAAAACAAAACAAAAAAAAAAACAACTGCATTTTTTCCAGTTTACTAAACGTTTTGAGTCTCAGATACTAATAAATGCAGTTTTCTTGAAACTACATACTGTAAAAACCCTTGTCAGACCAACAGAATTATCCCACATGTCGTCTCAACTAGTCAAACTCAGTTGTCTGAATAAGGAATTTCATATTGCTGAAATGTTAGGGCTTTGTAAGTTCCCAGCATGCATTGCAACATGGATAAATTATGCAGTTACTGTTATAGGATTATTGTTTTGCTGACTTCATTTAAACTTTTTTGTTGTTGATTTGTCATTATTATTAGTTATATTTTGTGTTGTAATGTAAAGAGCTCATCATTTTACATTTGTTGATATCCTGGATATCTTTGTTTTTTGGGGTGATTATTCATGATTATGCATGAACAAACAAATTTATGTTGGCTAAACAAAGCCTGTCTTTACTGAAAAAACTAAAAAAAAAACTAAAAAAAAATTGTTGAGACAACTAAAAAGTCTTACTGCATCAGGTTGCCTTATTTATTTATTTATTACATTTTCTCAACTATTTATTTTTTGCAGTGTGTGTATGTGTGTATATGTGTGTATACTCCTTCCTGTCCCCCCACAGCATATATGCGTACTTCCATGTGTGTATCTCTGCATGTTCTCTCACACATGTAGCCGTGTGAGTGAGTGTGTTGTGATGTTCTCAGCCGCACGGAGCTATAAATCAGCAGAGAGGCCGACACTGCAGGACTGAAGGAGACTTTACAGCACCCTGTGACTGATGACTCTTTTTACCTGCTTCCTTCCCCTCCTTTTCCCTTGCTTCACATTCACTTACTCTATCATGGATGAGCCTTGTTGTGTCATCACTTTCCAGTTTCTCTTTAATGATACCCTGTCTACAATATCCATGTAATGTTCTCCAGAGAGGAAAAGACAGAAAATTTTTTAAAGCTGCCCTATGGTTGCATGTATATGTTACACAGTTGCATTCTGGGAACTTCCTGATCAGGCAAGAATATGACTGTGGTTAAAGTTCACATGTGCATTACATGTGTCCTTCACACAGAAGGCCATCCAAGAAATCATTGCAACAATCTCAGTGAAGAAAAAAAAAAAAAAAAAATCCAAGATGGTGGACCAACACACTCTCATGGCAATTTGTAACTATTTTAAGTTTTGGCAAATTGGTGGCTAAAGGCCTTTTCACACTGAAAGTGAAAATTTGGAGCGAATGTTCGGCGCGATGACGCTTTTGAATCAAAACAATATTCACACCAGGCGCGATCATTTGTGCAATGAAAAAGCGAGGTTTTTTTTTCGTCCTGTGTGTCAATTTTTTCCCTGTCGTTCCGCGATGAAACGGGCCGTCCAATTAGATTTGAGCTTAGATCACGTGCCCAGAGCAGCTGCTGTTACACAAAAAGGCGAAAGTGGTGGGGCTGTTTTGAAAATTCATACAAATTTATACAATCTCATTTATACATTTTCCACTGGCAGTTAAGTTTAGGGGTTGACCTTAATGTTTACTTTTTTAAAAATCATATGTTTCTGTATGAATTACACTACAAATTTATACGAAATTGCCACATCATAAAATAGTTCTGCTTTCTCATGAGATTGGGTTGGGTGGACTAATTGATTATAAGCTCATATTTAATTTAAACCTGAATGAGTTTTGATAAAATATAGGTATGTGTAATTAAAAATGTATTATTCTACCCAATATTTATGTGTATTACATATTTTATTGGTGTCAGAGGATGTGCCATTAGCTTAGCAACATGCTAACACCACACTCGATTGAAATCAATGACTTTAGTCTCCTGTTCAGAGAATTATTTGTGTAGTGCAAAAGTTGCTGCAATAGAGTATTTCGATTCACTGAGCTTATTGCAGTGCATTGTGGGATTGTTTTGTCCCTGAAGGGTACATGTGATGCTTTGGTTAAAAACAAGGTAACTTACAAAGGAATATAACTTAGAACAGCTTTTGCCTATGATGCCTTAAAGGGATAGTTCACCCAAAAATGAAAATTCTGTCATTAATTACTCACCCTCATGTCATTCCAAACCTGTAAGACCTCTGTTCATCTTCAGAACACAAATTAAGGTATTTTTGATGAATTCTGAGAGCTCTCTGACCCTCCCATAGCGCCACGTGGATGCGTTGTTTTCATTCAGATCAAAGCGTAAACAACGTAGAAAATGTATCTGTGTGGCACAGCTGACACAGAACAGCATACGTTGTTTATGTATGTGATACTCTCCAAAATGGCAGCAGGGTGACGCGGAGGAGACAAATTGTTGAATAAAGTCGTTATTTTTTTTATTTGTGTATAAAAAGTTTTCTCGTAGCTTTGTAAAATTATGGTTGAACCCCTGATGTCACATGGATTATTTTACAGATGTCCTTGCTACGTTTCTACACCTTGATTGTGGTAATTACATGGGAGGGTCAGAGAGCTCTCAGAATTCATCAAAATATCTTAATTTGTGTTCCGAAGATGAACAGAGGTCTTACGGGTTTGGAACGACATGAGGGTGAGCAATTAATGACAGAATTTTCATTTTTGGGTGAACTATCCCTTTAAATCTGATGCTTTCTAAGTTTTTTTTTTAAACAGAACTAGAACTATTGTTGTTTTTTACAAAGCGGAGTTGTTTTTGCTCTGAAGATAAAGATAGGATGAGGGGAGTAAATAAGACGAGCACTCTGCAAACTCTTCAGGGAACAACAAGTGGGGTTCAGAGTGCATGTATGTGTATGAATGACTTATGTTTGAGGCCGAAAGAATGTATGTGAGTATGTGTGTGAGAAAGAACAGAGTGCAGAGAGATGAGTGAATAAGTGAGATGTAACATACTGATGAAATTCCCAGAGAGGCCAGAATGGATAATACAATTTCGGCACAGTGATGCACAAACCAGATGGGTGGGGGGTCGTAGTGTTCAAATCTCCCTCACTCACACACACACACACACACACACACACACACACACACACACACCTGTCTGAGTTAAGAGATATATGGCCTTCCTGAGGGATATTGGTTACGTGTGTTGTACAACAGTAAAGGGAGTTTCTTTACATACTACGTACTGCAACTTTCACAAAATAGATATAATTTTCAAGAACTAAGCTCAATAATTAAGCATTATATTATATTATATTATATTATATTATATTATATTATATAAATGGTCATATTACAGATAACAATTGCAAATATTAAACTGGATTACACCCAAAATTAGTAATTAATTGGAGCATTTAAAATAATGAAAAATAGTAAAATATATAAAGCATAATTTGTATTTCTAATTTTTAACTTCTTTATTAATTATATTAACTATGCAGTATTTCTGTTTTTTTTTTTTTTTGCATTTTGCATTTTGTAAATAGTTGTTTAAATTATAATACTAGTTAAAGCCAACATGAAATTAACTTTAATACACTTTTCTGGTCTTACTGTGCACAATTCATTATTCCAAAGAAAATATTTCTATTTGTATTTCAAAAGTAACAACTTTCTGTGGCTCTTCAATGACTTTCCTTCTATTGTTGAACTTCTTTCCCTCTCCTCTGACCACCTAGTGAACAATTGTAATGATTCAATCAATTTCCCATGGTAAAATCACAAATATCCTGTTTCACAATGCAAAATACATAACATCAGGTAACTTTGCTGCTGCTGCGATTGACTTTTCTGCTGCTGCAATATTGTACTTTCTCTCTCTTGGAATTTATAAAGTTTATTCTAATCTACAATGTATATTCAAAGTAACTGTCTTTATATTACTGTTAGAAATTCATAAACACTGAATTCCAAACCAGTACAGTAGGATGAGTGTGTGAGGTTGAGGATTCTCCCAGGTTTGATTTAGCTGTGTACTCTGACCTCTGACCTCTGAGTCTAGCCCTGATGGCACTCCTGCTATCGCTAATGACCTTCTGATAGTGGAAGAGGAGAAGAGACAGTGGAGCATCACGGTCCCCGCTGGAAAAGTCAACACTACCCTGTGTTGCTTTGCAGCTCGTAAACAACACGTTGACAGTGATCAGATCCTGATTATCCCGGGACACACACTCACACAAAGCAAACAATAAACAGGACCGTGGGTTGAGCACCTGATGGAAGGGGAGTGTGGGGGATTTCTGATACACTGGCTAAATTTAAGGTGCTAGGTTTAGAGGTGGAATGCAAAGGATCTTTATATATATATATATATATATATATATATTATTTCTGGGGCTGTTTGTGTTTTACTTTTCCACTAAAAAACAGGTAGATGAATCACAAAAGAAATGTCTAGGTTATATTTCATTCCTAAATTAAAAGGAAAAAAAAATATTTAAAAGATAGGACAAACCAAGCATTAAAATAAGCTAAAAATAAATAAATAAATAAATAAATAAATAAATAATAATAATAATAATAACAATAAATAATAATAATAATAAAAAAGTTAAAAATAAAAACATTTAAAATGTGATTTCTAGACATTTTAAAATGTTAAAAAAGTGATTTATAGACCTTAATTTTCCTGTGTTACAATTGAAATATTAATGCAGTACAATGAATTTTAAAAATTAAATAAAATGAAAATCACATAAAATTGCATTAAAATCAATGCAGTATTAATTATATGTATATACACACACACATACATACATACATACATACACATTCTTGATTAATTTTTTAAGAACACACACAAACACACACACACTGCATGATGTTTTATGCGTGATGTTTTATATATACAGTATACATATATATATATATATATATATATATTAGTGCTGTCAATCGATTAAAATAAATAAATTAATTGCACATTTTTCTAAAATTAATCGCGATTAATTCCACCTAACATTAAAGTTTTTAAATATGCTTTTATATTGCAATAATTTCGCATTCAATCTTCAAATATACAATGTACAAACAACATAAAGACAGTATATTTTTAATATTTCTTTAATGGCATATTTTTTATGATTGAAAGCCAGCATCACTGATATCAATACTACTGATGTCTCTATAAAATAGTTTTTTCCCCTGAATATTTAACCATTGACTGTAGCCAGTCAGCATTACAGTATAATTTAAATCTATAAATTTTAACATTTATTAGACTTATCTTCTAATTTAAGTGAACTAAAAACAATCATCACATGAACCTATTATAATAAGAACCCCTTAAAGCTATAAAAGTTATTGATTTCCTCTTTTTTTTCTTTTATTCTTGGATTAATAGACATCACAGCAGCTGGTTATTAGCTTATTTGTCTGCTATAGCTTTAAAAGCTGCTGCTGCTGAACGTGAGCGTGGATCTGACATACGTATTATTTTCTCACAACTCTCTTTACATTTTCACGACCCACTGGGTCTTAAAGTCTACTAATGAGCGGACGAGGTTGAATCAGGTATTTTAGATGGGAGACAGTGCTGAAATTCTATAGGACAGTTTTTAAAACCATTTCAGAGACATGTTCTTAAATGTGACGCATATATAACATATTGCATGCATGCACGCAGTTTTACGGCAGCTTTAATCGCCTTTTTAGTAACTTCATGCCTTAACTGACAGCATAACTAGGACATTGCATGCACGTAGTTTCTTTCGCTGTTTGATATGAAATGATACAGGCTACAGCGCAGTATCTTTTCCGCGCTCGTTTGACTCGCGCCTGGCGCGGAGGCGACGTTAGCGCATGTCAGAAACGTCTCCTGTTTGATGTGGTCATAAAGACATTCTGCATCTAAATAAATGCAATCCTTTTCAAGAAAAAAGAGACAGAGGCAGCAGTTGCAAATGGGGTGGCCAACCCTAGCCCCGCCCCTGCGTTAATTGCCTTGAATATTTTTAACGCGTTAATCAGAAAAAATTAATCGCATGCGTTAACGCGCTAATTTTGACACCACTAATATATATATATACACTGAACAAAATTATAAATGCAACACTTTTGTTTTTGCCCCCATTTTTCATGAGTTGAACTCAAAGATCTAAGTCATTTTCTATGTACACAAAAGGCCTAGTCCGAAAACCAGTCAGTATCTGGTGTGACCACCATTTTCCTCATGCAGTGCAACACATCTCCTTTGCATAGAGTTGATCAGGTTGTCCATTCCTCTTCAAAGGCTGTGCGAAGTTGCTGGATACTGGCAGGAACTGGAACACGCTGTCGTATACGCCGATCCAGAGCATCCCAAACACGCTTAATGGGTGACATGTCCGGTGAGTATGCTGGCCATGCAAGAACTGGGATGTTTTCAGCTTCCAGGAATTGTGTACCAGATCCAGCACCAACATGGGGTACGTGCATTATGTGCTGCAGCATGAGGTGATGTCGTGGATGAATGGCGCACAACCGAAAGTGGCCTCAGGATCTCGTCACGGTATCTCTGTGCATTCAAAATGCCATCAATAAAATGCACCTGTGTTCGCTGTCCATAACATACGCATGCCCGTACCATAACCCCACCGCCACCATGGGCCACTCGATCCACAACATTGACATCAGCAAACCGCTCACCCATACGATGCCATACACGCTGTCTGCCATCTGCCCTATACAGTGAAAACCGGGATTCATCCGTGAAGAGAACACCTCTCTCCAAAGTGCCAGACGCCATCAAACGTGAACATTTGCCCATTCAAGTCGGTTACGACGACGAACTGCAGTCAGGTCGAGACCCCGATGAAGACGACGAGCATGCAGATGAGCTTCCCTGAGACTGTTTCTGACAGTTTGTGCAGAAATTCTTTGGTTATGCAAACCGATTGTTGCAGTAGCTGTCTGGGTGGCTGGTCTCAGATGATCTTGGAGGTGAAGATGCTGGATGTGGAGGTCCTGGGATGGTGTGGTTACACGTGGTCTGCGGTTGTGAGGTGGTTGGATGCACTGCCAAATTCTCTGAAATGCCTTTGGAGATGGCTTATGGTAGAGAAATGAACATTCAATTCACGGGCAACAGCTCTGGTGGACATTCCTGCAGTCAGCATGCCAATTGCATGCTCCCTCAAAATTTGCGACATCAGTGGCATTGTGCTGTGTGATAAAATTGCACATTTTAGAGTGGCCTTTTATTGTGGCCAGCCTAAGGCACACCTGTGCAATAATCATGCTGTCTAATCAGCATCTTGATATGCCACACCTGTGAGGTGGATGGATTATCTCGGTAAAGGAGAAGTGCTCACTAACACAGAGTTAGACAGATTTGTGAACAATATTTGAGAGAAATAGGCCTTTTGTGTACATAGAAAAAGTCTTAGATCTTTGAGTTCAGCTCATGAAAAATGGGGGCAAAAGCAAAAGTGTTGCGTTTATAATTTTGTTCAGTATATATATATATATATATATAGTTAATCATGTCTAATTTTCATATGGTTTAAAATCAGACTTTATATGTTTTAAAATCAGAAAAAAAAACAAAAAGGGGAAAAACTAGATATATGAGGGAGAGTGTGCAACTTTTTAATGTATTACAAATTATTTTAATAACTAAATAATTAAATTGAACATAAAATCCATGCAGTACCACAAATACTACCAAAATGTACAAATATTTCACAAATTAAATAATACTTCATTCATTTTATGCTTTACCATAATGAATTTAAGATCATGTTGCAATTTGGCAATGAAAATTGGAAGAAAAATAGGCCTAAATTTCATAAAAAGAGAAGGTCCTAAAAGGTTCCAGATAGGCTACAATTTCAATTTTTTAAGCTAAATAAAATTCAGTTTATTTTGATTGTGATGTTTTTATTTGCATAGGCTTTAAAAAGTCATAGCTGATGTGGAATCAATGTAAAATAAATGTTTTTCAGAAGCACACATGCATGGCCATCAGAACGGTTTCTCATTTTGAACTGACATGTTGGTATGAGAAACAGAGACTGCAGGGCCAGGGAGGAATCTATGTAGCTGGCTTCACTTCCCAGCATGGCTCCGGCCTCTCTAAGTCTCTCACTGCTGTGCCTGACCCCCTCCAAACTCTTTTGTATGAAGACCCCTGCTCCCTGTGGACTGCCCGCTTTCTGGCCTTTCACATGAGACTGTGTCAAATTATTCCCCTCGAACTCCCCCTCCATGCAGTAGCTCTCTCCTTCTCACGTGCACACACACACTCCCACCGGCCCAATACACAAAGCCAGAGGAAAGAAGGGCAAAACAGAGGTAATGAACTAGAGCGAGAAAGATCTCCGGGAAGAACAGAGAGATGTTACATACATGACCTGTGTGTGGAGAGGTCTACACCTACTCTCCTGGAGTCTGGTTCATGTGAACACCTTTGATTTCATTCCAGGACCTGCTGAATCCATACAGCCCAATACAGAGGCCTTTAGATCCAGCGTAGGGCTCACAGACAGCCTGCTGCTCTTGGCTTGGGCTGAGATTTTCTCCCTGACAAAATCCCATTCAAGAAGGCGAAAGCTCTGTGCTGAGGTGCAGAGAGATGAGAGGAATGGAACTGTTGGGCCAAAGGCTAATAATATGGGACAGGAAAATTTTAAAAACGGGTGTAGAACGACATTGTGTGAAGATAATTAAAACTAGATATATTAAACAGGGCTGTTGGTGAATGTTGATTTGGGATCGCTAAGGCGTTTTGCTTAGTTTTTAGCATTATTGCTTACTGGCCCAATTAAAAGAGCGCATCTCAGAATTATTTAATGTAATTATTTTAATTCAATTCTAGTTACTGTGGTTCTGAGAACAGTTTTGCTCTTTTAGTGATTTATGGAGATAAAATGGGTAATTATGGCCATTAACATAAAAATAGTTTTACATTCATTTTAAACAATTATAGAATGTTATCATTTTACTACACTACCTATCAAAAGTGTGGAATAGTTCAGATTTTTTAATGCTTTTGAAAGAAGTCTCTTAAGCTGCATGTATTTAAAAATAAATACAGTACAAATGTTAAATATTACTCTATTGCTCCAGTCTTTACTGTCATATGATGATTTTTTAGGATTCTTTGATGAATAAAAAATCATTTAAAAAAAAAGTGTTTTTTTTTTTTAAATAACTTTTTGTAACATTTTAACCCCCGGTTTCACAGACAAGGCTTAAACCTAGTCCCAGACTAAAATGTAAGTCTTAGCTGTTTCAAATGAAAGAAACTTGCACTGACTGATCTTAAAACATATCAGAGCCTTTGTTTTGTCTCAAGATCCATACCAGTAATGTTTTTTTCTAAGCATGTTCATAAAAATTACTTAAATGTCCTAACTGAACTATGGCTTAATCCTGGCTTATTCTAAGCCCTGTCTGTGAAACCGGGCCTAAATGTCTTTACTATCACTTTTGATCAAATTAATGCCGAATAAAACATTAAATTCTTTTCCTTCCTTCCTTCCTTTAAATTGTACTTACCCCAAACTTTTGTACAGTAGTTTATTACGATTTCCACAAAAAATATGAAGCAGCATAACTGTTTTCAATATTTATAAAAATAAGAAATGTTCCTCTGAGCACCATATCAGCATATTAGAATGATTTCTGAAGGATCATGTGATGCTGAAGGCTGGAGTAATAATGCTGAAAATTCAGCTTTACATGACTACAGATAATATCCCTACAGATAACACTCAACACTCACAGCATGGGATGAATTATGTGCCAAATTTAATACTTGTTCAATAACTAACCATAGATATGAGCAATAACACCACTAAAAAGTTCAAAAGATTTGCTTATTTCACAATATTTCAGTATTGATAACATCTGTAAATCTGTTTCACATAAAAATCAAAAGAGAGAAAAGTGGGGCGCTGAGGGCATGTTGGCATGTCCAGATCCTCTCAAGCAGAATAGAAAGCAGCAGTTGTCAGATAAGAGGGCCTCTACGCTCCAACAGCTCTCTCTCTCTGGTGTCAGGAATCTATAGGTTCTTCGACTTGGCTGAGACCACAAACGGCATGTTTCTCTGCAGACCTTGGAGGAATTGAATCACACCTTCCACCGGAATGGGCTGTCAGAAGGCAGGCAACACCTGCTGTCCACCGGTCCGGGTGGGCCGTCCCATCACTGGTGTTGTCCAATGATCACATGTGCAAAGATGATTATGTTATTTACACATGCCCATACACAGAACAGATGACTGCTTCACACACAAGCTCAGGCATTCTGGCTGTGCACACACACATTAAACAGCCAGTCATTCCTCCCACACCTGAACTTCTCCTCACACACACCCTCATCTCACAAAGTGCTGAGGAAATAGTCCCAGCCAAACAACATAAGCTACATCCAACCAGCGCTCCAGAGGCCAAAATGACCCACAGAATGTAGCTACTCAAACAAGGCACAAACACACTCGCTTTTAACAGGCACTACAAAAGCACATGCAAAGGTTGCATTCTCAATCCATGTATGTCTTTTAAATCTCTGTCCTTTTTTGTAACTGTCCTTGTCTGTGAATGACTGGAATGCTCTGTACAAATATATCACATTCTTCCTGAAAACTCCTGCATTGCTGAGGATTATGGAGGCATGCAAACAGAGACACCACCTGCCAGTTGCACCAACATCTGCCTCAGTAATGCTTGGTAAAAGTTCACTTTTCACAGGTTTAGAGCAATGGGAAAAAAGAAAAATCAATTAAATTAAAATGGCCTACTTGTGAGCAGTGTTCCACATTTTAATTTGGATATTTGTACAAATGTTTCTTGCTGTTAATGTCTGTAAGGAATATTCTTAGCTTCAAGATTTTTGAAACATTTTAAACTTTCAGACAAGGCCAAACATGTTTCTAGTTAAAAGTTACACTTAATTGATGTAAGATGATTTATTTATTCTAATTGTGCTTAATTTGTATCACAATTTAAATTTAATTCACAACTTAAATTCCAAAATTCTCATTTCAATTCAAAATTGCACATAACCTTAATAGGTAGATAGATAGACAGACAGCAGACAGACAGGTAGGCTGGAAAGTAAGTACATAGATAGATAGATAGATAGATAGATAGATAGATGATTTTTTAAATGTTGTATTAACATTTATTAAAATATCTGTTGTTGACAGTTCCTGTTAACTCGAGTAGTTAAATAATGTTAAAAATGAAACCTTATTACTACCATTACATTTTTGAATTAAACATTTTTACTTTAATGTGATAAAATAAAATAAAATATTACTGAATTAAATGTAAATAAATGTTAAAGTGAAAAGAATTCCAGTTAGAAACAATTTCAGACTGAGGATGATTGGGGTAGTAGGGGTGCAGGCGGCGGGTATGTTTGTAATATTCATTAAGTACACACACACACACACACACACACACACACACACACACACACACACACACACACACACACACGCAGTAGGGCAACCCCCTGCATACTGAAGCTCTGCCCTGCTGCTGCTGTAGGGCTGGAACATTCCTGCTCTGACGAGCTGCTGAGCAATATGATCCCCTCTCTCTCTCCGTGTGTGTAGAAAAAGACAGTAGTAGTAGTAGAGAGAGTGAACGTGTGCAGGGAAAAGAGAGGACAGAGTAAAACAGTTAGACGAGTAGGGTTCACTTACTACGAACTTCACCGGGATCTGAAGGTTTGAGTACGTACTTTGACTCCGCTGCGTCCACGCGTCTGTACCTCTGGCACAGAAAGCGAGTGAAACGGCGTATCGTTAATATTTTTTTCCCCGTTGTTTTGCACTTTGCGCCCACGTCTAATGGAGGGCCCCGTGCGGATCTGCCATCAAGAGAATGTGTTTCACTGCTAGTGTGTCCGGCTGCCAGCAGCTTTTGCCCTCCTGTAAAAGGTAAGAAATTTCGGAGAGTCTTCACCCACTGCCACGGACGTGCTTCTGCTGAAAAGTGTAACAGTGTGAAAAGTTCATGGGTATTCACTTATTTTTCCTGTCTGCACTGCAGACATCATACATGAGGAAAAAGTGTAAAATGGCAAGTGTTAAAAATGACTTTTGTTTTGTTCGGGAATGCACGAAGATCCTTTCCCCTTCAGACTAAAGTGTGCAGAAGGTTTTACAACAAACTCGACTTCACTGTAAACTGTCTAGACATGAAAGCGTAATGTATAGATGTAAAGTGCCAAGTGAAAAAGTTTTGTTTGGGCATACATAAACAACCCTTTTCCCAAAATGTAAAGAGTGTAGAAACCAAGTTTAAATAATAGAAATCAAATTTCAAGACGTAAAACAAACTATTCGAGTGTTAAAGGGCGTATATAGAAAAAAGTAAAGCGTGTAGAAACAAAGTTTAAAGACTGGAAACAAAATATCCAAGTAAATGCAAAATTGTAAAGGATGTAGAAACAACGTTTAACGTGTATAAACAAGGTTTTTAAAATTTTGAAAGACAAGAGTTTGAAAGGAGTATGATATGTGGATACTGAGTGCAAATACAAGTTTAGAGAATCAAAGTGTGAAAGATTTTGTGTTGGAATGCATGAACACTCCTTTTCCCTGAGTGTAAAGTGTGTTGAAACAAAGTATCTAGAGTCAGACTGTTCAAACTGTTCCTGTGTAAAAGCGGCAAGCGTAAAAAAACCTTCTCAGTCACATGAATGAAACCATTTGATTTTTCCTTGAGTTTGAGTTTGACCTGAGGTTTTTTTTTTTTTCTGACAGTGACTTTAATCATTACTGTAACTGTATAAACACAACATGATGTTCCTGTTGGCCTTGGGGGCACTTATAGGGTTATCTCAGTAAATATGAAAACATGAAACTATTAGATAAGTTTTTCTCTGTGACACGTGTTTTGTTAGTATTGTTAGTCTGACCATAATCTCCTGAGTCTCTTATAGGAAAGGTTTGGCTGTAAAATGCATATTTTTGTATGTAAATGCAACTTTGAACTGGTGTGCTTTCCTCTGAAGTGTCGAAGTTGAGATCCACTTTATGTAATTTGTGGATTTCTAGTTGTACAACTTTATTAACATGGAAAAAAGGTAATTTCTTTGCCACAGTTGCAGTTTGATGATAGCTGTTGATGAAAACAAACCCCACAGTGTGTATTATTCAGATCCCAAACATTCGGCTCTTTGAAATGAGATACCTGTGAGACAGAACCCATGGGTTTTTGTTCTGGAAAATAAATAGCACTAGACTGAATAAAACTTTAAAATAAAAAATAGAACCTTCAGTGAATAGAGAATCCACAGAATGGGTTATTTTAGAGTTCAATTTCAGTGTTTACAGATAAATTGTTTAAAAATGCTTGAAAATATTCAGATTTGTTGTAGATTAAAATATAGGTTAGTATTGTAAAGAGGCAAGAATCTGTGCCATAAATTAGTAATATTTTAAGGGAATCACTCCTCTTAGTGTATGAACAGAGTCAAATAGTTTTTTTGCAAGCCTTTTGAGAATTCATTATTCGATTCAAATAATTTAAGGAAATGTATGTTTGTATAAAAACCTCTCAGCTGAAAGGTAAAACCCTCTGTAGAGTTTAAACCAACCCAAATTCTTATTAAATGTCTCATAATAGTCACGGTGTACTTCAGAATAGATTATAAGTTTTAGATTTGATAGGTTCATTTTAAATGCATAGGCTTTTGTAGATGACTAAAAAAATGATTGTTTATTTGCATACTGATGTTTATGATTCCAGAAGCAGATAGAGGTTTGTATCTGTGTATTGTTCCTCCTATGGGCGTAATGACTCTTTTGATGTTCTGCTTCTAAAGAGGCGTAAATGGATGCCTACATGTGGCATGTGAGTGTCTTTTGTGTGATCAGAGAGGTTAGGACAACATGACTGCTGGGTAACAAATGCTTTCTGCTCAGGAGAGAAAGAGACAGAGAGATCTCAAGATACCAGCACAATAAAAGTTTTAAGAAGTGCTTTCCAGGAAAAGCAAGTGTAATGAAGGAATGTAAGAATGTGACTTCTTTTCATTTTAGTTTTTGCTACATTGACAGCTTTTTACCACCCCATGCATTTAACTGAAAATTGCTGCGCAGTTACGCTGTGGTGTTTTATGGGACGCGTGAAAGGCGTAGACAGAGGATGAGAGACTGTAGAACAGCAGAGTGAACTTTTATCATCATGTCTTTATTTTTGTCCAGGCAGGAATGTTGAGCTCGGTCACATATAATCCGACTTGTTCTCTTTCACCTGTTGTCTCTCTTTGTCTCTCATTCTTCAGACGATCTTGTCAGAATAAAATATGGCGAGACAGACAACTGTGCTGATGGATTAAACATATGCTTATCATCTCATCATAATCACGACACAACAGAATCTCACTTTGCACAGTTGGAGCTGTCGAAATTGTTTCCTGACGCTCTGGTTAGAGATAAAACAATGTTTTGAGTTCATAACCGCAAATATATGGTATATATATATATATATATATACAGCTTGAGTTGGGTTTTAAATATATTGCGGTGGTAGAAGTTTTTAGTTTTGGTTGTATTTTTGGCTTGTTCTCAATTGCCATGTCACTGTGCAGTTCAGGATGTTTCTTTTCTTTTCATCTTAGGAAGTAGTTTTTCCTTTAGTTATATCAAAGCTGTTAGAGACTTAATAACTTAATTTTTTATTTGTTTCACAGTAACTTTTCCAATAACAGCTTTTTCCAAAGAGTAGTGTTATAATGTGACAAAATGCTACAATAAGGTTATTTTAAATCGCACACATAGCTTTAGAACCAAGTGAGCAGATATTAATAATTAACAATAATTAAACATCATATGTAGCAGCAGAAATTGATTTATTCTGGGGAATCAGTTTGTTCAGATGGTAATGTAAATGTACCTTTTCAATTTGAGTTCCTGCATTTTAAATCTTTTTTTGTCTTTAAAAAAAAACAGTAATAGATCAATTACTGCGTTCTATTTTTTAGCCATTTAGTATAAATGTGTCTGTTAAATTTTAATGCTGTCACTCTAATTGAGAAACCCTTGTTGTTTTGTTGCCAGAAAAATACAGCTGTGATAAAACAATTGGATGGTTATGTATTTATGAAAGATAATACACCTCTATGTAATGTCAGTTTAATAACTTGTACCTAACACTTAACTGTAGTTTAACCGCTTTAAGTTTAGTAGTTTGGATCATGGGAAGCAACATTTTGTGTAGTTTGTAGGAAATGTATATCTCTGATTATACCTTAATGGTGATGTTTCACCATGCCTATTATTTATTTTTTTATCGGTTTAAAAAGAGAAGGATGAAAAGGAAGGTTTCCGGTCTTTTTCCTTCAGTAGCTTTGATCTTTTACTGATAGTGTTTATTAAGCTCCCACGTCTCAGATGGGATCTCCATTTTCTGTCTGTTACTAGAATGTAATGATGCCCGTATGCTTCCACTGTTTCAAACAGACTTTTTTTTACATAGGGGCTGCACTTAGAACCTGGTGGAGTTGACGTTCCAGAAAACATCATCCTGAAAATTTTTCATTGAGGCTTTGGGCCACAGGTGGGCACCTTCAGAAAACCCATGCTCAGTTTTGTTTTGTCCTGGTAGGGGGGACAAGCAAGCATTTCCCATTTATTCATGCATTTCCTTTAGTCAAATGATTACTAGTTTCTGAGGTCACTCTTTTTGCACAACTTAGCATTTATCTTTCTAGACAAGTTGGATCGAGAAGTATTTATCTTCAGTTGCTTTTGCTTCCCCATTTTATTTCTTTGCACGTTTGTGATCAAGCCCTCTTAGTTTCCTAATTAAATGATTTAATGACATTTTGTGATTGTAAAGTCATGACCCATCAGTGTTCCTTTGCTAATTTACGAGCGTTTATAAATCATTAGCAGGGCATTGGTTATCCAGTACAGACTGGAGCTAAACGCTACAGTTCTATTTAGAGCGCTAGAATAATGTTTGTCCGTTTAGAGGGTTCTGGGTAATGATAAACACATGGGGCTGTTGAAAAAGTATGCTAAGTGGCCAATTTGAATGTAAGCATGTGTAATGATTCGGACCCAGTGATGGCCATTCCAGTCATTCTGGTGGTCTGTCGTAGTTTGTCGCACTTTGTGGGTTGGACGTACTGCTTTAGATCAATACATGGGTAAGCAAAAACCCAGTCTCAGTAGTTAGGACTGGGCTCGTTGAGAGAGATCAGTCTGGGCGAAAGAGGCAGGCGAGTTCTCATAGAAGTGGATTGAGCAATTCAGATGAAGTTTTGTGCTTTTTTTTTTTAAAATTCCATCTGTGTGTGTTTGGGCTGTGGGCAGGATAAAATGTAAATGCACATTAAAAGTGAGTGATGAATGTATTTGAGTAGCTTTGAGCGGCAGTCCAGGCGTGTTGACGTGGGAGACTTGAACGAAAGAGAGAAAGTTGGTGTATTTAGGGAGTCATCCTCTGTCCTGCCTCTGTTGCCCAACAGATGTTAGGCAGCTTTCTTTTTACCCCCGCCCTGGGCAGGGAGGGATGAAAGTGATTTTGTAGGGTTGTGTGGTTTGAAGGTTTATTTAGCTTGGGGCTATGATCTTTGCTCTCAGCACCATTCCAAGATTAGCCATTGGCCATAAATGGCGAGATGAAGTAATAAAGTTTCACATAGGGCTGGAAAATAGTTCTAAATAAATTAATATTTTTAAAATATATTTTAACATTTGTAGCCAAAATACATTGTTTTGTGAATAAATGGTGGATATTCAATAAATTGCCTTACTTTCATTCCATGCAGACAGGACAGATGTGGTCACGCAGTGTGGCAAGCATACCGTCACACTGCATACTTAATCGCCCCCATTCTGATTAGAGGAACCACCAAGCAAATTTGAGGTTATTTTTAATTGGGACCATGACATCCGACTTCGAATAGTATAAAGGATTTCATAGAGGTGGAAGATTTCATGATGGTACATTACATACAGTGATACTGAGTTGGTCCACCACCCGGAATAATTGCCTTTAATCCCTGAAGTCCAGGTCTCATTAGTTCGGGTTAGCTGACAGCCGTCGTCCTTCTGGAGTGCCGTAGGAACTGGAGAGGGATTACAAGGTTGTCTCCCACTGGTCTGAGGCAACAATACAAATTTATTTCTCGTGATTCATTGCCGATCATACTTTAAATGTCCTTAGAGTTAAACAGAAAATGTAGACACATCCTTAAAATCTACTCCCTAGTTTTTACACATAATTAATTGACATACTACACAGAAAAGCTATACTTTTGGCTCACTTGTGAGCCAGATAGCAAAATATTTTCATCTCCAGCTTTGTCATTATCCCTTTGTGGCAATGCAAAGACAGAACTAAAAGAATTACAGCTTTTATCAGGAGCATGGGAAGTAAATGATGGGTACAGTCAATCCCAATAGTCTAGCTTTCAGTGCATCAAAGATGTACTTTGACTCCTGTATGTAAGTTAACAGCACAGGAAGTTTACTCATGTGATGGGTGTTGTCATTTAAAAGGATAGTTCACCCCAAAAATTCAAATTCTGTAATCATATATTCACTCTCAAGTTGTTCCAAACCTGTTGCTGGTCCCCCTTTTGTATTTAGAAGAAGAAAGAAATTCATACAGGGTTGAAACAACTTGGACATAATTTTCAGTCTAATTTGAGTCTGTGACTAAACATGGTTGTCGAGTTTCTTGTTTAAACTAAAGGTTTAAAGGAGCTTCTGATTTGTTTTGGAAACCTCAAGTGTCTTTTTAAATTAGTGTGTCAGGCATTAGCTAAGTTATAATCCCCAAAAAAGCATGTTTTTATGACAATTACCAAGAAGACCAAATTGCTCAGGAAGTTGCTTTATGGAATTATGCACACTTAGCTGTTGTTGGTCAAATAAACCCAATCGACTATATGAGACAATTAGAGAATTCTCGCCTGGGGTAATGTTTGGGGTGAACTACTGAACTTTACACATTGCTGACAGTTTCCGCGTTTAAAAAAGTCAGGGAGCCCTGACCCTTTGCAGAATGTAGGAGGGGTTTTCTGCATCCTCAGCACCTTCCTGTTTTCAAGATTGATTTCTCTGAGACTTCCTGAACTGCCCCTTTTTCACCAGATCCTGTTCTAAGTCCAGCCTTGAGAGCAGCCAGAACGCTTCTTTGTATCTTTTTTCTACTTTACTACACCACAGCGTTCTATTTCAAACACTGCTGACCATAAGCGACATCTGACATGGGTTTTCTCTGTAGCCCAGTGCCCAAGCCAGGCAACAGATCAGCAGGACTATATTAAGGCAAAAGCAGCCACGGCTGGCTCCCCCCTTGCTCCTGACAAACAGACTGTTTGTTTGGAAGGGCTGCATAACTGGTGGATCAGAGCCTGAGGCACTGTGGGTACTACTACTGTGAGGCCTGTGGTTGCAAGTGCCATTTTGAGCCTCGCAATGCGGGAAGAGGCAGCCCCTCTGGGAAACAAAGTTAAATGGTCATTTATAGAGACTTTTTCAACTGCTTGAGGAAACAGCAATTAATTACAGGGGTAAGCCCAAAGAAAGCCCTGCATTGTTACGCCTCTCACCCATCTCTTTAGAACAACCCAGATTAGATTAAGATACAGGATGGGAGATGCATAATATTTATGATTCTCGGACAAGCAAGCTTCCTGATCTGTGTCTGTAAAACCTCATCCATTGGTGCTCTGAATGAGGCCTTTTATAAGCTTCCTCCATCTGTTCCAGTGTACTACCACTCTCTTTCCAGTAGTGGGAAAGTGTACTGCAAATGTAGTGAGTGCAAGCTGTATTGTTGTTATTATTATTATTTTGACATTTTTTTTTTAAGGTTATGTTGGTCTTGGCACCGTCTGATGCCACTGTCCCGAATCTGCTCACCTCCAGGATAAGAGAACAGCTGAAGCCTGAATATAACAGAGAGTTCAAGTATCTGACAGCAATTCAGACAAGCACATTTGTTGAACTCACACCACACAATTTGTTTTGTTATTTTGGAAGCACTGGAAAACATGACCTCTTGGCTTGCAGAGGGCTACAAGACAAGACAGATAAACATTTAGACAACCTAAATAGATTCAGTCAGAGGCAGTATTTGGAGTAGATATTTATTTCAGAGCCCTCAAGCTTGTACATACAACGCAGAGAGTTGGCCTTATGTTTTTGGGGGGTTTTCAACACACTCAGAAAGTATAATTCAGCCTTCACAGCCTCTTACATCTTGTTTGTTTTTGTTCTATGAGGTTAATTTTTCAATTTTGAAAACCCAAGAGTTGAAAAGGCACAGCATTAAACACTTAAACTAATCAAATATTCACCATGAATCTTGATCCTTTTACCTTTTAACATTTTTTTTTCTTGGTTGAATTTGTAGTACATATCTAGTTATGAATTTTATCTCTTACACTGTTGGGTCTTTGGCCAGCATGAATGTTAGAGTGATGTTCCTGTTCTTCATTATTTGCCTGTGAAGATTTCAAGTCCTGCTGTCATCTTGTTTTTGTTTTGTCCATGCTTTGAATCGCAACTTCAAATATATGTCCCTTGCCCTGTGAGTGCTTTTGGTCGGAGGCCAAAGAACTATCTGCGGGACACTGAGCAGGACCTGTTGTGTAGCTGTACGTCCAGCTTAGTTGCTGTGGTGATGGAGAGGTGATGGAATCCAGGAGGGCGAGGGAGGACTGAGAGCAGAGATAGGAAAACCACTAGCTGCCTCCAACTTTTCTGCAGCTGTCATCCTTTCAAAAACTGGAGTCTGTCTTTAAGTTTGCAAGAGCATCTAGAGGATACCGGGGTACAGTCAAGATTAAAACCTGCATTTCTTACATGAACACCACAGCTCAATGTGTCTGGAACGTGTGCATATAACTAGGCCACAGCTCTGACATGTTACTGTTTTCTCAAGTCAAAGCTTTTGGAATTTGAGCACTTGGCATCTACCTACTCTAACCACCTCACATACACACTCATTCTCAACCTCCACTGCTTGGCTGATGAATCAGACACTCTTGGCACAGCCTGCCTATCAACTTTGTCTCTCAGCACACCCTCGGGGCAGACAGAACCGCTGTCTCTCCTGTCTGTAACATTCATCCTCTCCATTAGAAGTACCCTTCCTGTGTGCAAACGTCCCCTCGAGGGTTCTGAGTAGCTGTGAACTCAGCTGGAAGGATATTCTGTAGCTCCCATAATACCGTGGGTGTTGTTAGTTATGCGTGTTGCTTTTCTGCAGTTTTGGCTTCGGCCTTGTGCGGCGGGATACCCTGAGATCCATTTCCAGTGTCCGAGACGACCCTATTGAGTTTCAGTCCTCTGCCTAATCCCTGTTGTTGAAAACCTTGGGAAACGGCCCCCTTACCTCTGCACCCCTCCTCTGTCACCATCTCCCCTTCCACACCACCTCCTCCTCCTATTCCCAGGCAAACAAGACACCACAGAACAAACTCCAATTAAGAGGGTTCTTCTGTACTGTACTGGGGCTAAGGGTCTCCCTCCCACCCCGTCTCACCGGGCAATCTGTGTGTGGAGTGTTTGTGACCAAGGCCAAGCTGCCCGGGGCAGGAATTAGCACTGTCTCCCTGGTCTGAGGCCTGGCACTCATGGGAAGAAGGCGGAGGTACACCGGGTTGTTTCTGCTGAGAATCCCCCCGGGAGGAGAGAGGCGGGAAGGAGATGTGTGTTCTCTTGGTAAACAGTGCTTTGTTAGAGGTGACTGTCTGATCCCTGGGGCCTCTGTTCTCATTCCTGTATTCTCCCCCCCTCCCTCCCATCTTTCCTTTCACCGTTAACCACACCATGGTCATCCAGGCTGTGCCCCGTCACCCCACGAGCATCTCACCCCAGGGCTGCCTGTTATGTAGACTTTACAATTTCCTGTCAACCGAGATAAGCTGCATTTTATAACTGGGGGAGCCCGGTCCTGGGAAGTAGCATCAAACTCCTGATGCAATGCCTCTTCACACACATACATACTCACTCACTCTTTCACTAAAGAGAGCAGTTGAAGGTTAACCTCTGTTTGCCCTTTCTTTTGAGCCTTCTGATAAGCGCTGCCCAACTGCAGTTTGATTTCCATCTCAGTTCATTGTAAAAGAAAGAGCAAATGCTCCCTTTTTAATGCTTACTACCTTACAGATGTCTCTGACTCTCTCTCCCTCTCTCCTGTTCCTCTTCCTCTCTCTCTCTTTTTTTTAATAATGTCTGCCCCCTTTAATCACTGCTTAGTTCAGAGGCCCAGTATTTCCATTCATTAGTCCCATCTGCATAGCCTGGAGCTGCCCTCATTCCTGCCACTTGGACCAGTAGTAGCCCGTTATAGCCTCATTCGGGTCATCCATACTAGGCCTTGGTTCCCACTCCCTCTTCCAGTCTCTTAGTCCTACTCCCTCTCCTGATCTTTCTTGCTTGCCAGGTCTGATTGCACCAAGTCAAGACATTGTATTGTCAGTTGACTGGGAGGATTACAAGCAAGGTTCACACAGTATGAGTTTGTCTGTCAGGCATTATCTGGGGAAATGAGCTGAGGTTTGGCAAGTATTCACCTCCCGATGAATCCTTTTTTTTCCTACTGGCACTCCCTTCCTCTCACTCTCCTACCTCCTGTTCTTCCTGCCTCAGTTTTTGTTTTCTCTCACTTACTTACTCCATTCACTTCCACCTCTCTTATTTTGTCATATTTTTCTTTTATTTTTGTAACCTCTGTACTTTGTTGTTCTCCTTCACCTCTCTCTTTCTATGGAATGTGTGGAGAGCGGCTTCTCTGTCAGGGTTTGTGGGGGGCGAGTGTGGACAGGTTCAGGATATGGCAGGAGTATCAATCTTACCACATAGGGTCAGATCAGACTATCAGAAAAGATACTCACTCACTCTTCTACTCCTCTCCTGGTTTCATTGTCTTCTCTCGTCTGTTTTTTGATCTCTTTCTCCTTATAGTGCCCCTCATGTTTCTGCTGCTTTGTGTCCTTATTTTTTGCATTCCCTAATGACCATAGGCATACGACTCATTTGTTTGTTTAATAAGATCCATTTTGTGGATCTTTTGCTGCTTGGTTTATTTGTTTCTTATTTGTGAAGTTCATGCCTCTTTTTTGTGCCAGTTGTGACCTGCTCTTCTATAGCCCTGTGAAGTCTTTTGTCCATGTTTACTCAGTATGACAGGGATCTGGGCAGAGGGCAGATGACACTTCAAGCACTGCCTGCAGAGAAAGACTCATTCTTGTTCACACCATTTTTATAGGACTGCAGGTGCAACTTCCCGCCCCCTTTGCACACACACCTAGGGGCTTGTCAGAGTGTTTATTTTCCTTGCTGTCATCCTGTGTTATTTTCTGCTTACACTGCATCCATCTTTCTGCATGATTCCCCATCATTCCAGCAGAATGTTATTGCAGAGGCTGTGTCACATACAGATACGAGGGTATCAGAGCCACCTTTATTTTCAACGTGGATACTCTGTACTGCACATTAATTAATGGCTGGAATAGTCTTTGTAAAACTGCAGAATGTAGCATTTTTAAGGATGGGTGCTCTTAGACATCCAGAGGAGTCTTGTCTTCCTTCCCCACACTTTGGCAGGATCTCAGGTATGACCCTGGACTTACTCCCTCATTCCAGAGAGAAAACAGAAAGGAAAAACAGTTTTTACTCTGACAACTGATAAGCTTAGATTTATGATCATCAACTGCCTGTGGGTTTGTTGGACTGCTGTTAGATCAGGCTCTATGGAAGCCTCTCAGAAAAACACTCGGTGTGTGTGAATCTTCTCTTCTGGCTTGAGAAAGTCCTCAATCAAGCTTGTAAATGTAAAAACAGAATGGAGAGAGGCATGCAGGAGAAGTCTTCTGCAACGTTTAGAGACTCTGGAGTAGCACAGTGGCCAATGTTGCATATGTTGTGTTTTGGGATGGGATGCTGTAACGCTAGCGTCTCCACCAGGCTTCATATCTAGCTTAAGCTAAAGCTTTGGTGTAGAATTTGCTGGAGAACAGCATGCTCTTGCCAACTAGATAGGCCAACAGGTTCTTCCAGCAAGGAATGGATGGCCAAGAGTAAAGCTTTCTCAGTCAAAGGTTCAGTAACTGCATTAGCAAGCATTCTTGCTCGAGTCATTGGTAGTGCAGTGATGTTACATAAATAGAGGCATTGTCAGGTTAATGTTCGTAATTCTCTCTGCTTGTTAAACCCTTGCTTCCTTCTGCACTGTTTTCCCTTTGCCCTTAAGCTTCTCTTTTGATGTGGCCTGTATGATGGAGATCTTCAATAGGTATAGGGGACTTCTCTTCCCTTCTACTGTCAGACATGTCTCAGCACTCTGCTACCCGCTTTGTGTGTCTCTCTCTCTATACTTATATCTCTGTTATTGAAGGCTCTAGACTGCTCCAATTCCCTGCTGTCTCTCTTGCCTGCATATAGTAGTAGCTGCCTGTCTCTCTCTCTCTGATGGAGGACAGCAGATATCCTACAAAGTGTCTGTCTGCCCTGAGCCTAGTACATACAGGCGGATGTCAAAAGAAAGGCAAAGAGATAAAACACAGGAATGATGCTTGTGTTTCCTCGTCATGCCAGATCTGTTGCAGAGATAGCAAGAGGCACAGTGTCACTCCTCACACCAGATATCTTGATCCAGGGTTATACCCACCCCTCCAAGGGTACATACCATCACCTTCTATGTACACATGGGGCGATGTTGCCCATCTTTGCCAGTGTTTCGTTCAAGGCTGTTGTTATTGTTGTAATTATATATTATTATTCTGGGAGTGAGAAGATTGTTTCCACTGATGGCATAGGGGCACTGCAGAGGGCTTGTTGGGACTCGTGG
>JAFVLL020031842.1:0-43314 GCA_021397915.2 Tor tambroides
AGATGTTTTTGTACACATTCATTTTAATATGTATCTATTTTTGACCTATAGCCTGCCGTAAATTGCTCATTACCTCTCGCTTATTCAGACTTCTAGTCTCAAATGCATCGCAGCTAGCAATTCCCTTTACGGTCGTGAAGGTTTTAGAGGAGTTTAAGAGTTTAAATTTCAACACCAACGTGTCTTATTTAATAGGAATAATAATTGCAATGGTAATATGACTCGGAGTGATCAAAGGTTATGCAGCTATTGTCCAAACGGAGGTGTTTTGTGTCTCCACACTGCCTGTTCCACTTTGCCTTTACAATGCTGGGTTTTGCATCTCAGAAAATAAGAATATGCCTTATCTCCATATTTTCTACAGTTTAGTCTCATAATAAAAGTTTCTAAAAGAAATATGTTTTCTTGAGTTTGTTTTGTGTGTTGCAACCTTTTATCTTCAAGCAGTTCAAGAAAAACACAGTCAAGTGTAGATTTTCGTTGCACATATTTTTTTTATTTTTTTTTTATTTTTTTTTTATGGGCAACAGAAGTGATAAGCCTGCTAACCCTCGGCAGTTTGCCTGTTGTCAGGCAGGAGGAGACGTGACCAGAATACTGGACCGTTTCACAGACTGCGCTCATAATGAATGTCAATTTGGAGAAGACAGCACTTTTGGAAAATAAGCATATTGTTTGCTCACCCTACTCACACTTTTGAGTGTGAGCATGGCAGAGAGAGAGAAAGAGAGCGTGCAGGACCAAGTAATCAAAGAGTTAGAGTTTAAAAACGTAACATATTTGCTTCTATTAATGTTAACAATTAAAATGAGATCGTTTAAATACTGAGAAATATATGTGAAACGCACCGGGCACGATAGTTCTTAATAGAATTTTTTGCTATTTTATTTCTTTTTTTAAAACCTCTGGACAGTTAAACCACCAACACATTTTCTACTTTACGCCTCACAAAAAATATCAAAATAACTTTTAAATCAGAAATTGCAAACATGTTCATCATATAAATAGTGTATTTACAGTCTCTTGCGTTTTTAAGAAACACGTAAAACGATTTGAAAATGCGAACGTGGTGTCACTGACCCAATATTCAAACTTATTCAGTAAAAGACACTTTTTGTTAAGTTAAGCATAAATAAGTCAGAGTCGCGGAGTTTAAATAACAGTCGTGGAGTTTGACAGGTAAAGTGTGTGCGCGCGGGGCGGGCGCGTGCCTGCTGTAATGAATTGAAAGGCTCTGTGTGCGTGTGGCGCTCGAGTGGAGTCGGCTGAAGGCGCGTGTGCCTTTCTGACAGCAACTCGCGGCAAGCACTCAACAACTGCCCCTTTAAACACACAACGTCTGGAAGCGAAGGCTGTACACAAGAGGCAGGTGTTGCAGAAGAAGAAAAAAAACATGTTCCAGACGAAAGTACGCTAGCTTTGTTTAGGGTAAGACGAAGTACCCCAGCTTATCAATTAGCCAAAGTTTTACGCTTATCTTAGATTCAAAACGATGTTTTTATTTTAAACTAGCGCGACCAGGCAGGGTCTAGCAAGTGCGGTAAAAGATAAAAAAAAACTATTTTATTGTGTCACAGGTCCAGCTGAGCCAAAAATAGTATCTAAATTTTGTTTTTAAAAAGATACAGTTAAAAATCAAGGTTAGGCATCTATGGTTCAATGAAGAACCTTTAACATCCATGAAACTTTTCCATTGTTCTTTAGTGGAAAAGGTCGTTTTATGTAAATATTCTTCACATTAAGAAAAAATAGATTTGGAACTTTTCACTGAAAGGTTCTTTGTGGAACCCAAAACGGTTCTTCAGTGGAATTGCTGTGGAAACCCCCAAAATACAGTCAGGTGTCCCAGAATTCCCTGCGACTGTGTGATTCACTGTGACCCAACGTCTATGACATGTTAAACCACCATCCAAATTGGAAGGGTCTGAACTGTCGACTAGCTCACGAAATCAATTTTTGTGCTTATCCATCAGACGCTTGACCAAGCACCGTCTTATTGTAAGGTACTGGACCCATTTGTCAGTTACATTTCAATAGCTAGAGCTTCATATTTATCTGGTGTGAAATTAATTTGGGGAAGAGAGGCAGAGCTTTTTTTGTTGCTCTAAATCCTGAAAAAAATCAATAAACCAGGATCTCTCAGATGGATAAAGCACATTTTCCACTTGATTTTCTGGCCTCTTGTGTCTGTCGGTGAAAGATTAGGCTATAGAAAATGTAATATCACGTTCAGATCTGTGGCTTCCCTCCAATAAGCTTGTTCAAGGAACTTGTTTAATCAAGAGACATTGCAGAAATCTGAGCAAAAATGGGTGAATAAATAATTTTCACTCAGAAATTGCTAGAAACAATTACAAAGACACAGCAAGTAACACATTAAATTTTGAGGTAGAAAAACTAAAATAGTATTTTTTTCTTGTAAAATGTACTTCAATAGCCTAATCTTTGTACAACTTCTATTTTTTTTCTGTTTTTGAACACATGCTCCATAGAAAGCAATGTGAATTTCATGCTGAAACTTTTCCATTGACCTATTGTGAATGCACTTTGTGGTTAACCTGAAAATACAAGCTACCAATTCCCTTTACAAACTATTCATGCTCAGTGTCCAAGGGAACGGTAGCGAGCAATGCAGTGTGTGTAGTTGTGTGCACAGCCCATTCGAGCCCGTCCGCGTGTCCATCCCATTGTGGCAGAATGTTGCCTCCTCATTATGCCACGCCTGAATAGAACAGGAGCGGCAGCATGTAACCCACACTGATTAGTGATCTGGGCCCCTCTGATGTTCTCCCTGTTGAAATTCATGGGGACTTCTTGTTATCACTCCTCTCCAGCCTCCTTTCATTCTCTTTGAAAGTGCTGCCATCCCTGCCTCTCAACTTCTTCTACAGACTTTGTAAATCTAAAGACGCAGACTGTTAGACAGCACTCACTTCCTCATGAGTGCCCAGAAAGCTTTTCACGACTGTCCAATGTCTGTGGCCATTTCTTTAGGCTAAATGAGACCGGTCGTTCTCTGTTTTTCTCGCTACCTCGATCCTTTTCATTTTTTCCCCCCTCTCTTCTTTCTTATACAAATGCTCACTTTTGTTACTTCTGAATGTGACGGTGCTCTCAAATGCTTGTCAAAGCTCTTCTCTTCCCTTTCCCCTACTGAGTCCTGCAGGATTGGTGAGTGATTATCAGTGACGATTGGATGTTTGAAGACCACACTGACAAACTTTTTACTCTCTGTATGCCGAATTGCAAATGACATTAATAAAAGCTCTAGCCTGCATGAAATATGAGCTGCTTGACTTTGGCCCTGAAAAGTGCAATGCAAACAGTGTTTCAGTACCACAGACAGCACTCCTCTCCACTCTACTAATGTTCAGCAGCGCCGGCTCAGTCTTGTGCAGTAATTGAAATCTATGCCCTATTTTTTTGGTGAAATAGAGTAAGGTTTTGTTATTTTGATTGACATTCAGTCAGTCAGTGTTTACCCCCTTTTTTAACGAGTTATTGACATGGATGCTAAAAGAATAATTAACAAGGCATTGTTGTACTTCATTTCTACTGAGGTTTGATCACTTTCAGCAGAGTTCAGCAGGATGAATACATAAATGAGACACTTAAACATAATCATTTATATCAGTATTTGTATAGTCTTAGAAATGATTTTTTCCCATTGAAACAGTATACAAAATATAAAAAATATGATATGAAGCTGAAGTGTCTCTACTTCATTAATTGGCCCACTTGTATTCACTCCAATAATATAATATAACAATGTATGAAATGTATAAAATATATATTTCCTATAATATACATAAAATATAATTTATATGATTATAATTTTTGGTTATGTAATATTCTAATATACACTACTGTTAAAAAGTTTGGGGTCAATTAAAAAAAGAAATTAAAATCAAATTAAAATAAATTAAACATCAAAGCAATAATAACACATGTATAGTGTCATTAAAGATTTTTATTTCAAAGAAATGCTGTTCTTTCAATCTTCATATTAATCAAACCAACTTTGTGGGGGAAAAAATTTCCACAAAAGTATTAAGCAGCACAACTGAATTCAACACAATACTGAAGTATTTTTGATCAGCATATTAAAATTATTTTTGAAGGATCATGTGACACTGAAGACTGGAGTAATGGCTGCTGAAAATTCAGCTTTGCATCACAGAAATAAAGTACTTTTTAAAATATATTAAAATATAATACACTTATTTTAAACTTTTTTTGTAACTGCATTTTTGATCAAATAAATGCAGCCTTGGTGAGCAAAAGAGCTTCTTTCAAAAACATTAAAATTCCTTCAGGCCCCAAACTTTTGTCATACATATTTATCTAAAATATGTGTTCATTTTGATGTTAATATGGCCTAACTATTGGTGCAAACAGTTGTTGTTGATACCATCACAGGTTACTGGAGTCATCGAAGGGGTTGGCGATAACTGAGTTATGAATGAGGATGAAGAGAGGCAGGTGAGCGAGGAAGTCGAGAAGATCGAGGGAGCGCAAATTGCGAAGTTCCCGCCTCACAGACGCCTCATGCTCAGGTCTGATGCCCCCTGCCTTGAGCTCCACTAGGAGTTGCTCTGCTCCAATGCAGCCCTCTGGCACCACAGCACCCCCTGTTTGGGCCTCCAGCAAGAACAAGAACAACTGCTGTAGAACAAGCATACATACTCAGGTTAGTATCAGTGAATATAATATCTATTCCATGAATGTATATACATAAATATACACGGTACACACACATATATTACATAAACAAAAACGTTAATTAATCGTGATAAATATATGGTCAAGTTTAGTTTTTTTCCCAGGCTTTAACTTGTGGTACACAGCAGCATCAGTCCATACATATAACCCTCCATCCACATGTGCAAATCCCTTGTGAATACAATCATTTGGCCCCAGTCATCACCTATTGCACACTTCTAGGTAGTCAGGGCACTGATGTTGGTGTGTGCGCGTGAAAGCGTGTGCTCGGTTCACACGTGTGCCTGAGGAGGCTCAAGTTACAGCGGCCTTTTCCTACTCTTCTGTGAGTGCACCTGTTTGCACAGCTAAATGCATCCTAGGTAATGACTAAAAGTGAGTGTGTATGTGTGTGTGTCCTGTAATCCCCTGGCAAAGCGCCCACTCCTCTCTCCTCTCGCTCGATAACAATTCAAGCCCAGCTCACTCTGTAATTAGCCTCCCCTCTCCACCTAACCCCAAGACCGGGCAGGGGCTCAGTTTCCCCAACCTCCACCATCAACTTTTAAGTCTCCACGCTTTTCAGCAGCCGGCCCTCTCTGTTCAATGGGCCTGGTTGGGTCTTGCTACTGAATGGCCACCTTATACCTCTGCTTTATCCGAGATGAGCAGTATGTCTTTGCCTGATTACAGAGCACGCTGCACTGGACGTACACTGCCGGCCACTTTAATGAGATTACAGCCTGTAATCCATGAATACGAGGGAGGGGGAAGGCTGAAGGAAAAATGAGAGAAAACCCCATTTCTCTTTTTTACTTCGGCTCTCAATGCCATGCAAGGTGCTTGACGGAAACAGCTAGTTTTACTAAGCCCACGTTTGAGTTGGTCTTTAAAGTGTTTTATGGTCTCTATTTCACTGTAATTAGTTCCTACTGAGAGAGGGAGAGGGAGAAAGAGGGACAGAATTGCCAAATGATCAGGAACAGTTCACTAGCGAGTATGACAGATGTTCATTTTTACACTAAATACCATTAGCACTGATAGAAAACAAACCTTGGCTTTATAAAGCTTCATCTCCAGAGATTTGAAATCCATCTTGCTGATGAGGGAGCGCATGAAATCACTGTGAATTAAAAGAGAAGTCTCTCAGATTTCTATACACTAATATTTGATCAAATAATAGTAATAATCAATAAAATATATTTTATATTAATTTTATATAAAATTATTCTAAAAAAATATTTATTTTTATTAGGTTATTATTTTATCACACATATATAACTGGTTTTTATCACTGTACAATTATTATATAATTTATTAAAATATTATTTTACCATTTTATGACATCAGTTGTTTTATATCAGTTGTTTTATATATACTTATAATATATATTATTATTATTATTATTATATAATTATAATGAATTAGTAAGTTATTATTAATTTCACACACACACACACACACACACATATATATATATATAAAATAAATAAGTATATATATACATACATACATACACACACACACATATACATACATATATATATATATATATATATATATATATATATATATATATATAATTATTTTTTTTTTCACCAAATGACAGAAGATGATGGGGTTATGCAAGGATAACTGATAAATGTTGCTGTATTTTGGCGGGTATTTTTCCAGCGGGGCCTAATCGTGTGGCGCGTTGTTTTGGGTTTTGGTGGGGGGGCAATGATGCTAAAGTGTTCTGAGCCCATTGTGGTTGCTCATTATGGCCTGTCCCCTAAAACAATGATCCCAACCCGCCAGTATAACGGATAAATAAAAAAAAATGCCCCAGTGTGAGGAGGGTGTTGAGGGGACATGCTCTGGAGCAATGTGACCAACACACACCTACACAAATATACACTTGCACGCGCACACACTGGGATAATTGCTCGGAGGCAGTGGCTATTCAGTCGGGACAGAGCTCCACTGTCCAGCGTGTGGCACAGCGATGGTCATCCCCCGTGCTAACGAGCCCCTCCATTCAGAAAGCATGCTGGGAGGAGAATAGCTGCTGGTACGCCACCCTCAGACTAACTGCTATTGGCCTGTTCGCCCGGGGTTGTGGTGAGGCAGGGGGGTTTGATGGGAATGAGGGGAGACAGGCCAGCTAATGATCATTAATTGCACTTGGTTTGCAGTAAAAGAGCCCAAACTGAAGCATGGATAATAGCCGGGGCAACGGAGAGCGCGCCAGAGACAGAGAGGAGGATAATAGCAGCTCTAACCCATTTCTATTGTTGCGTCCCATCACCGTGGACCTCACGCTTACGTAATTGCCAAAGTTTTGGCGGTTCTGGCAGGGGGTTGCAAGATATGGTTGGATTTTTGGAGGGGGGAGGATGGGTGACCCACTTAAAGTTTGGGTGGACGGACGGAGTTGTTTTGACAAGCCGGTTTTGGCGGTAAGTGTGTTTATGTTTTGGACTGGGTCAGAGAGTGTGAAAGAGAGATAGAGGTGGGATGCTAAAAGAGGTCGTTTCAGGTTTCCCTCTGTTTTTTCGTTTTGTATTGGTGCAGTGAGTCACGCAGTGATTCGCAGTTGAATCAGTCCAATTAAGCCACAGATTTACTGTTCTCGTCACTGGAACTGAACCTGCGGACAGCTCAGGCCACACACAGCCCACCCAGGATGCTTCTACCTATGCAGGACGTTTCTACCTATGCTTCCAATGCACAAAAACAGGTAGAGGAAGACACTATGTTATCAACCTCTGTATGGAAATGTGGTGGTTAATAACATGACCAGCTCTGGGAGAAAGTGCCAAAGCACAGACAGATGGCGAGAGCAAAAGGTGGCAGGAGCGACTTTGGACAGGCAGTCAAGGCACTGGATTTTGTCATTCCATGAGGGTTATGTCCACTGTAATGAGTGAACATGGGTATATATCAGCTAATGAATGGGGTCAAATCCATATCAGGGTTCAGAAGAGGTTGATGGAAAAGGTTAAAGCACATAAATGTCCCTATTGTGTCCATTCCAAAGAAACACCCTTGTTCCTTTTCATTTGTTTCATTTGTCCACTAGTGCAGGGAAAAGGCATTGCGCACTCGTTTAAAGAGCAATGCCGTAAATCAGCGAAGAGGCGTGACCCCAAATCCCCTTGCACACATAACCCAGGAAACCCAGAATGGGCCCCTGCGTTGAGTGGAAGCTGTTAAAGATCCTAAAAAAAGTGAGCGGGAATGAAAGAGCCTGTGTGTGGGAATTTCTGGCATATGGGCTGTAATCTAGCATCACAGCCAAATGCCCCCAAACCTTCATCACAGTAATGGACTTCAAGATGACAAACGACCGCCCAGGCTGTCACATGCTCTTGTATTTTTGTACAATCGAATGGTACAGACGCTACAAATGGATATACAAATTTTCAGTCCTACACACAAACACTTATGAGCTGGCCGTGAATATTTATGGAAAGTCAGTGACTCCTCTTCTAACGCTATTGTGTATGTTGAATGCTTGGCCTGCTGACTCACTCGAGTGTGGCTATTTTCTGGGCCAAACTGGCCACTACAGCAAACAAGCGCAGATCCGTTAGGCCTTCTGTCACTCTGAAATCAACCAGCTCCAGAATCTGAGAATAGATCAGATACATATTTAAATACAAGCAAATACATGTTTAAATTTAAACAATATAATTTTTTTCAACGCAAGCACAAGGGTTATTATAGCTAACTAAAATTAAAACCATAAAAACATTTTTCATTACTTGAAATAAATGTTAACTGAAATAAAATATATATATATATAAAAAAACATTTTCATTACAGCAAAGGCAATATTTCTTATTTTTATTTAGTTTAACTTGTTGTTTATCTTGATGAAAATAACTAAAACTACAACCAAAATAAAAATGAATGAAAACTATGTAGACATATAAAAAAACAAAAACTACTACTTAAAATGACAAAACACACAACAAAATTACTAAAACTTTAACTAAAATTAAAAATGTAAAAAAAATATTCAAAATCTTTAAAACATTAATAAAAACGATTATAGTGTCTCAATACTAAAATTTTATTATATTTGTATTTATATTTGATAAAACATATACAACCCGAATTCTGGAAATGTTGGGTCGTTTTTTTTTTTTATTTGAATAAAATGAAAACTAAAAGACTTTCAAATCACATGAGCCAATATTTTATTCACAATAGAACATAGATAACATAACAAATGTTTAAACCGAGAAATTTTACACTTTTATCCACTAAATGAGCTCATTTCAAGTTTGATGCCTGCTACAGGTCTCAAAAAAGTTGGCACGGGGGCAACAAAGGGCTGAAAAAGCAAGAAATTTTGAAAAGATTCAGTTAGGAGAACATCTAGCAACTAATTAAGTTAATTGACATCAGGTCTGTAACATAAAAAGGATGTCTTAGAGAGGCAGAGTCTCTCAGAAGTAAAGATGGCCAGAGGCTCTCCAATCTGTGAAAGAGTGCATAAAAAGATTGTGGAATACTTTAAAAACAACGTTTCTCAACATCAAATTGCAAAGGCTTTGCAAATCTCATCATCTACAGTGCATAACATCATCAAAAGATTTAGAGAAACTGGAGAAATCTCTGTGCGTAAGGGACAAGGCCGAAGATCTTTGTTGGATGCCCGTGGTCTTCGGGCCCTCAGACGACACTGCATCACTCATCGGCATGATTCTGTCATTGATATTACTAAATGGGCCCAGGAATACTTCCAGAAACCACTGTCGGTAAGCACAATCCGCCGTGCCTTCTGCAGATGCCAACTAAAGCTCTATCATGCAAAAAGGCCATATGTGAACATGGTCCAGAAGCGCCGTCGTGTCCTGTGGGCCAAGGCTCATTTAAAATGGACTGTTTCAAAATGGAAAAGTGTTCTATGGACAGACGAGTCCAAATTTGACATTCTTGTTGGAAATCACGGATGCCGTGTCCTCCGGGTTAAAGAGGAGGAAGACCTCCAGCGTGTTATCAGCGTTCAGTTCAAAATCTCTGATGGTATGGGGGCGCATAAGTGCATACAGAATGGACAGCTTGCATGTTTTGGAAGGCACTATGAATGCTGAAAGGTATATCAAGGTTTTAGAGCAATATATGCTCCCCTCCAGATGACGTGTATTTCAGCAGGACAATGCAAAACCACATACTTCAGCTATTACAGCAGCATGGCTTCGTAGTAGAAGAGTCTGGGTGCTGAATTGGCCTGCCTGCAGTCCAGATCTTTCACCTATAGAGAACATTTGGCGCATCATTAAATGAAAAATATGTCAAAGATGACCACGAACTCTTCAGCAGCTGGAAACCTATATCAGGCAAGAATGGGACCAAATTCCAACACCAAAACTCCAGAAACTCATAACCTCGATGCCCAGACGTCTTCAAACTGTTTTGAAAAGAAGAGGAGATGCTACACCATGGTAAACATGCCCCCGTCCCAACTATTTTGAGACCTGTAGCAGGCATCAAATTTGAAATGTGCATAATTTGTGCTCATTTTGTGCATAAAATTGTAAAAATTTCTCAGTTTAAACATTTGTTATGTTATCTATGTTCTATTGTGAATAAACTATTGGCTCATGTGATTTGAAAGTCTTTTAGTTTTCATTTTATTCAAATTTAAAAAAACGTCTCAACATTTCCGGAATTCGGGTTGTAATAACAAAAAAACAACAAATAATAAATGCAATAATTAATAATCAGTTATTTAATAATTAATTAAATAAATTGTAATTTCTGTAGATTTTCTAGCAATCAGTAGTAATTCATTAAATCAAAATGATCAAATGATGCAGAAAAATCCTAAAACCAGTTTTATATGCAGACATATGGTGCAGACCAGTTTTACTAGGCCCTGCAATTCCACTGGGCAAATTGAGTTCGACATAGATTTTTTGGGTGTGTTTGCGCTGTTACCTAATTTGCATGATTCCTTTAGTGAATCGGGTGCTAAAACAACACAGTATATGCAAATATATGCCGCTATCAGCTGGCATAAATCATTCTTAGTGAATTGCCTCCAGACATTGTGATAAAAAAGAGAGATGGGCAGATCGTATATTTTTTTGTTAAGGCGGCATTTACCCTGTACACATATATTTCCTCTTCTTCAGTCAGAAGTTCTGGGGGAATGATCTCTTTCAGTGCCAGCAGCACTTGGAGACAGCTCAGATAACCATCTCCATCACTATCAGCCTGCAGGCACAGTGTATTATAGTCAGAGTTAGTGACAGTTAAGTGATTACTGTCATTACCAGCATATGAAAATGAACAAAACCGTTCTTTTTGATGTGGAAATTGTGGAATTTTCTTTTACTCACAGCCTCAAAAGCCCTTTTGTACATGGACAGCTTGTCCTGACTGAGGATGCAATACTTTGCCAGAAAATCAACTGCAAAAAAGCACACAAAGGTATTAAAAAGTGGGTTACACTTTACAATGAGGCTGTATACATTAACGATAATTAACACAGTAGTTAACATGAACTTTGACACATCTACAGCATTTATAGAGCTTAATTAATTAATTATATTATTTACAATTAATTAACGGCAAAATTTTCATTTTATGAATAGAAAAAAGAGAGAGAGAGTCATATATATTTTGTGATTTAAATATGTCAGAACTTAACTATTACAATCAACTGTATGTACACTACTGTTCAGAAGTTTGGGGTCGATAAGAATTTTGTCATTTATACTCACCAAGGCTGCATTTATTTGATCAAAAATACAGTAATATGAAATATTGTTACAAATTAAAATAAGTGTTTTCTATTTTAATATATTTTAAAATGTAATTTATTCCTGTGATGCCAAAGCTGAATTTTCAGCAGCCATTACTCCTGTCTTCAGTGTCTCATGATTTGAACGCTAGTGTATTTGGCCTAAAGAACAACGCCAGAGAAGCTAAAGCCATGTATTTTACTATTTACCATGAATGAATTACAATGAAACCAGTCACATATAATGAAGCCTTAAGTACAGGGAAAGGCAGAAAATAAACCATTTGGCCACAGAGGAACAGACAGATGGGAATGAAGACTAAGATGAGTTAGAAAAAGAGGATCAGAACCGAAAAGTTAAAAAGAAAAAGGAAAAGGAAGGAAAGGAAGCTGTGGAGACCTCATTTAAGCTGCTGCCACTCCAATACATGAAATGAACAAGAATGATAGACAGAATCCACTGAATAATGGATCTATTCATCAGCGAGGCAGAAGAATAGGGAGGAAAGAGTTGATATCAGTGTGGATTTAAAGCATTGGGCCCAATGAGCTGCGGCCTGCTCGCAGGGGGCCGATTCAATCTGCCATTTATCAGCTTACCCCTAATCAAACCCGGGCCTTGCATGGCCTCTCCCATTCACATGCAAAATGTAACATTCGCATGTAGTCAACTTGACTTGTTAAGGCCTGATTGATCAAAACCTCTCGGTCCAGGGACGCACATCTGTTTGCAAATAACTTCGGCTAGCGGGAGCTCTGGTGTCACCCTGGTCCCTCAGCAACGCTTGGATTTAGCTTCAAATCTGAAACAGTGATCTGTTCGGATCATTGAGCTGATCTTTATTCACTGACTCTCTCTTTATCTGCACTCATCTGTCTCAGATGCTCCCAAGACACTGAATCTGCCGTCCCAGTCCTGCTGCCACTGTCTGGATCTGATCTGACTGGGCTGCACATGTGTATTCATCTGGTTTCTCACTATATGAGATGTGCAGCCAGGACACTCACACTTAAGAATTGTATTCTCTGTGTCTAGTAATGCCATATCTGGCTCATGAAAAATGCATAGTGGATGCAGCCAGAGTCGTGACATGCTCAAAACATGCACACGTAGTTCAGCAGGTTTGAATAGCCCATCTCTTTTTCCCCTCTTTGCCCTGGTTTTAATTTAGTCTTGTTTTCCAGTAAAATATATATAAGCACATTTAGAACAAAAAAAAAAAATTGTTCTCAGATAATATTTATTTATTTATTTATTTTCCAGTTGTCATTTTTGTTAAGCTTAAACTTCATTTATCTATTTGTTTGCTTATTTTAGAAATGTAAACTATACAAATTTTATATTTATATAAAATAAACCATATTTATGTATGTATTTATTTATTTATTTTTTGCTTATTTGGCATTTTATTTATTTATTTACTTATTTGCTTATTATATATTGTTTTCTTTGAGTATAAACCTAATTTATTTATTTATGTATTTATTTATTTATTTATTTACTTGCTTTGCAAGTTCACATTTTTTGTTAAGCTTAAACTTTATTTATTTATTTGCTTATTTTAGAAATGTAAACTTTATGTAAAATATAAAATAAACCACATTTATTTATTTATTTATTTAGTTTTACTTATTTGGCATTTTGTTAAGCTGAAACATTATTTGTCTATTTACTTATTTATTTGCTTATTTTGTATTGTTTTCTTTAAGCATAAACCGACTTTATGTATTTATGTATTTATTTACATAAATAAATACTTACTTTGCAAGTTCTCATTTATAAGTTTAAACATTATTTATTTATTTAGTTGCTTATTTAAAAAAATCTTCAAGCATAAACTTACATTTATTTGCTTCTTTTTTCTTTAAGCAAAAACTTCATTCATTCATTCATTCATTCATTCATAACGTCTTTTTTAGAATAAACTTCACAAAATTGTTGTTGAATTCATGTTTATAACAAGTAAAAAAAAAGTTTTCAATGATGCAAAAAAAAAAAAAAAACTTAATACATGATATTCTTTATAAGTAAATCTTAATATAGTCTAAAAGATATTTTTGTAAAGTCTAAAAGTATGATTTTATTTAAATAAAATATATGGATTATCTAAAGATTTATAGATTTTTTTTTTTTTTTTTTTACCGGAAAACAAGACAACACATTTATTAGGAAAATGAGAGTTAAAAAGTCAAGAATTTTGTTTCTGTAATTAACGTATTGATGAAGTTATAGTCCGGTTAAAAAAAAAAAAAAAATCATGGTTTGATTTTTAGTTTGGTGTATCAGTTATTATCCTGTATCCTTAAATATTAAACCTGTATTTGGGTTTATTTACACTTACACAAATTTCTGCCTCTCTGTATCTGCACCAAATCCCTTATTTTACCTCCTCCTGAGGCCTTTTAACTTCACTATAGTCCTCTGTTAAACTCCACCATAGATGTCTTTTAGACCCCACCAGAGTACTGCGTCCCATCTCAGGCCACCGGTCCACTCGGGGATTTGTGGCTCATGGTGTGTGTGTGTGTGTGTGTGTGTGTGTGTGTGTGTGTGTGTGTGTGTGTGTGTGTGTGTGTATGCGTATGTTTTTTGGGGGGGCTCTGTGCCGTGGAATCAAGGGAACAAAAGGTGCAGTGGAGTGAGAGATTGAGGGAGGAAGCACAGGCAAACGTGCGGGAAGGGGGATGGATGGGGCACAAAGCTCCTGGGCTAACGCCTCCCGCCTGATAGCCTTATCTGATTCTGCTTCAGCGGCTGATGGCTTTTTTTCCACTGTGGGCTTTGCTGCACACAGGTTGGGCCCTTTGGTGTGAAGCCTAGCAGAAAATGTTAATCAAGAGAAGAAGTCTTAAAAAAAGAGGTGGAGAGAGAGACAGAAATCGAGATTGCAAGAACAGAACTTCTCTCGTAATCTGTAATGGGAGTGACGGCAATTCAGTAGCAAATGGAAGTCCGAGAAAAAGGGAAGTGTGACGCGGTGACAAGAGCCGGGCGGCGTGCACCCCGTCAACCACATTTGCGCGTTTGTGCTTTGTTGCTCTCTTTTTTTGACAGAGTCACTCCTCTATGAGGGCTGATGGCCTCAAGCCGGTATCATTCTATCCAAAAGGCTGAAGACGCCATAGAAAACTGCAGTCACATCCCATTTAACACTCACTCTTCAGGGCAGAACTTCACAGCTGTTTCACTGCAATGCACTGATTGCACGTCCTTTCACGTCTGTAGCCAATGAATAATGGATGTTCATTTTTGCTATTCTGTACACAGTTATTTCTTACTGTCTTAGAAAGTATAGTTCATTTTTCTTTTTTGCTTTTCAGTTTAAATACGTTTGTTGTGAAAACGGATGATGCAACTTTCTGCCACATATACAAACACGCACTCAAAAGTAACACTATTATTCATACACAGAGACTCATTGTGCATTATTGGGCCGTTTTGTACCCGTGTTTGTTTGTGTTCCATATTTAATCCTGTACATAGCTTTGTTTATGTTCATCATCATTCAGATAGACTAGTTTACTAAGAAGGTCAAATTGAGTCTGCAGACTATGACCTCTTTTCTCAGATTGGGGTCGCTCTATATACAGTAAATGTCAAAGCATGACAGTAGCTATCAAAAGCACGTGTCGAGTGCAGTAACGGTCAAACCAAGAAAATTGAGTTTTTCTTCAACTATGGGTGTTTTTAACTCTTTGGATTTCTAGAAAATAAACTAAACATTAACATTGGACATATGTGCAGCATTTGTCATTTTATTTCATGAACATTTCCACTGCGGAGTCACCATATTTCTAATTATTGTTTAATAGCATTCTAGTGGAAATGGCATTTTTTGGAAAAAAGGGAAATAATTTGCAATGGCTAATTTTCATAGCATTTTCTTCATCTTAAATGCATACATTTCAAAAATATTTTCATACTTTTTGCATCATTGGAATTTTATATTTGACAAAATTAGAGCTTGATTAAAAAATGACACAATAAAAGTGACACAATCTGCTGATACAGTTTCCAATTCATAAAATTTTATAGGGACATAAATATTGCACATGATAGAAATGATGCCAAAATTTCTTTGTGTAAAAATTGGTAAATCGTTTGACTTAATTATTATTAAAGTAATAATTAATATTTTTAAGATGGGTTTTTATAATCTAATGTCTGGGTCCAACACAAGGATAAAACAAATCTATACAAAAAAGGCATTTTTTCTAATAGCAAAAAAGTAAAAAGACTGTTTTAATAATAATCCAATAAAATGGAAATAAAAATGGAAAAAATAAGATGAACGTATGAATGTAATTGCATTGGTTAAAAATATTAAACTAAAATGAAATTCAAAGTATTTAAAAGAAACAATCTTTCAAACAAAAGATTCATACAAATAAATTTGTTTTACATTTCAAATGACACACATACAGACACACACATACACACAGACACAGACACAGACAGACACAGACACAGACACAGACACAGACACACACACACACACACACACACACACACACACACACACACACACACACACACACACCTTTGTTTCTGTGAATTGTGGGGACTTTCCATAGACTTCTATTACTTTTAACCATAAACCTACCCCTTACAGAAAACCTGTGTGCATTGTTACACTTTCAGATAAACATAATTTACTATTTTTAAGAATTTTTTCCTTTGTGAAGACCGCAGGCCGGTCCCTACAATGTCAAATATTTCAGGTTTTACTATCCTTGTGGGGACATTGTTTACTATCCTTGTTGGTCCCCACAATGTAGCATAAACAAGTACACACACACACACACACACACATGTCTTGTTTTCATTTGGGACAATATATGTATTAGGACACTTTTTGTTTGTAAGAACCTGAAACATGTTACTTTTTAGGATACCTGTGTGAATCTGAGAGGAGCTGATATCATACAAAAGTAAATATATTTGATATGTTTACTTGATTTTGTTATATAGTACAAGACATATATTTTATTCCGAAATTTTTACTTCTTACTAAATACTTTTTGTGCCCACTCTAGCTGCTTTCCTGGCCTACACCACATCCTACACCACACACACTTTGCATGCACTCTGCCACGTGCTGGTCGCTGTGGTGCTGACCCAACTGACAAATAACTTACTGTGCTCCTTGATTATTCGAAATCTGGCACTGTACTTTGGTCCCTTTGAACAAGTGCAGGGGGCAAATTTTGGCAGACCTCTCGAAGCGAGCTTTGTTGTTGGCCGCCGGACACATGGCTCCACCCCTTCACTGCCCTTGAAAAGAAGGGGGAAAAAAACAAACAAAGACACACGCAGGCACCACACTCCTCCTGCTGGCTGCATGCCATGCACTCTCAAACACACACAGACCACAATCCCTCACAAACCACTACACCCTGATCTCCACTGATAACTCCACAAAGGGCAAATCATCTGTTATAACTTATCTACAGCGATAACCCCACAATGGCCAAATCATCTGCCATTATTGCCACCGCTCTCCTTGACATTGTCCCTTTATTAAGGGCATTGTGGAAAGGCCCACTCTGTTTGGACGCAGCATAATAGAGTCTTTGACAGATTCACTTCTCTCCCTCTTGCTGTGAGCTTTGAAAACAGCGAGCATATTCCATGCTTCGTGCTTGTCAATAGCCGGACTGTTTGTTTGCCTGGTCACTCTGAGCTAATGGTAAACACACACAGCTATTCCATCCTTTAGCGCTGTGCAAATAGCACTTATATAAAGGCACTGTACCCCTACACACACACATATACACACACACTTTCTGGTCTTTCAGGATGCTGAGCTTTTGAAGAAGTCATTCAACAAGGGAGCCGCATAGTCAGCCTCCTACACAGTCTGAACGCTAACCACTAGCAAACTAGCAAAGAAGTAGGGTGGGGCAGTCTCAGGTCTACCAGGTGTTCTCTGTCAATGCTAACATTTATCAGAGATCTCCACTTTCTCCAAGTGACCAGAAGAAAAATAGATAAGGGCAACTGGAAAGATTGTATGAACGCCACCACAAAGTTGTAATTATGAGTGGGAAACTCTAAACTTCCTTTAAGCCCAGAGTTTCTTTGTTGAAATTAATTTTTGGACTCATTTATATTAAGTGTCCTTAACTGTACTTACAATTAAATTAATCATTTGATAAAATGCACTCATTGTGTACATACATGTTTTTACATTGTACTTAAATTTGAAAATACCTTCCAGTAATTAATTTCTGTAGTAATTCTATAATTATACAGTTGACTCTGCCTCTTAAACCTTACCAAACCACCAAACCTGACCCTAATCTTAACCATATCCCACCTCAATAGCAGCAAAAGTGTTTTGCAATTCAACATGAACACAATACATTCCACTAATTCATTATTTTATTTTATTAATTAATTATTATTTAGTATGTAGTATTTAAAGATACCTAATATAAAGTGGGACCAACTTGTTTTTTTATTACAATACAAACTAACTAAAATACGATAGTACTGTAAAATTATGATACAATATATGTAACAGTTCAATTTACAGCACCTTCATCAATTGAATAAAACATTAAAAAAGTTAAAAATCGTAATGACTTTTTTTTTTTTTACTTGCTCTGACCACAGTGACTACATCTGATGTTGTAATTAAGACTTCCCAACTTCCCAGGACTTGAATGTACCTTATGTTTGAAATAGTATACTAAATGTACAACTTTTAAAGAATTTAGTGTGTACTGTTTTGAATTGTATATGCAAACTTTAAGCATCCAGAACGCCACATACTGTCAAAGTATGTACTGCTTATTAATATGTTCTATAAAGTGTGTAGAATACATTTCACACATAATACTGTACAACATGTTGTACAACCATGTACAACCATGTTGGTACTGTCATACTGAAGACATCAGTAATGTCTCTCTTCTATGACAAATGTTATGACTCCTTTCCTGTGGCCTCACGGGATAATGAGGTGCCCATGGACATGTACTTCAGAAACTCAGTGTAAATAGTAAGTCATCCAGGTAATTTTTGCCTACCATATTTAATGAATGCTGCTCATACAGACAAACAACTAATCTGAAAACTGGTTTTGCGATACTTCATAGTAAGGAAGTATGCACATATTTGGGTTTACAAATAAGTGCTTTATATGCACATGGAATTACCCCTATTTCCACTGTGAAGAAAGGAATATATGTAGTTCAAATGATACTTTAAATAAAATCTCATTATTGACACATTATTTTTGATATTTTTTACACAAAATTTGAATATAAAAAGATATTGTGGTGGCTACGAATTAAACATTTGTTCCTATGTCTTATCAGTTTGTTCCCTCATTTTAGGTAAACTCATGGCCACGTTGCACTAAATTGATCCCTTGTTTTAGTAAAATTGCATTCACGATTCAACTAAATGAAAAGGAGCAAACAAATTACTATTTGATTAAAATGAGGGAACAAATTAATAAAAGTGGCCTCATATTAACAGGGCGTGCAGGGGAACAAATTATTAATTCATAGCCACAATATCTTTTTTCCCTCTTTATGCCATGTGAGGGGCTCTGTATAAAACATAATATTTATGCTTTATTTATTGAACTGGAAACCACACACTGATTTAAATGTGCAACTTATTGAAGTCAGGTGACAACAACCAAGCATACTAATTGAATTTCACATACTTTTTTTGAAAAATAGTAAGCAACACCCAGTATATACTGTAATCTACTGTCTAGTATGTAGTATGCTAGTATTCAATTCTAAACACAGCCAAACACACACGCCAGTGCTACATACACAGCAAACACTGAATACCTACTGCAGGTAGGGGCCACAGAAAGGGAAAGCACAACGAAAGAGGGGAAAGTTGAGAAAAATGAAAGAACAGGGAAGGCTAGACCTATTTTGTGACACTTGTCATTTGTGCATTGATTTTTTGGTCAGTATGGAGAGAGTGGGTACAAATTATGTCCAATTAGGGCTTTTGAGTCCCTAATGAGGAGCCATACTCACAAGTGTCTGAGAGGCCTCACACATATTCATACACACAATTTATGGTGAATGCTGTCTCGTTCCGAGGGAATCCTATCGTTACAGGAGAACGAGAGGACTAAAAACAGTGACAAATGTGAGTCAGTTCGAACCAGATGCAAATCTTCAACATTAAACAACCTTCTTTCTTTTTTCTTTCTCCCTTTCAAAGTCCTCTCACTTTCATCCGCATACACACAAAGAGCAACACTCATCTCTGATGTGAGCGACAGCTGCATGCTTCCTCCTCTTGTGCTTGATTAGGAGCTGAAGGGACCTGTCCAATCAGGCCTATTCACACAATGCCCCTGCATTCACACAAGCCCCGTGACCTCCCACGACCCCTCTGGGGCTCTGCCCCTTCACCTTGACCTTCAGTACACACCCTCACTCTCCTCAGCACTCCAAACCGCATATCCAATCATGAAAAGGACCGGCAAATTGGGACCATCGGCGCAGACCGGCAGAACGGTCCTCGAAAGCATAGCTAATTAAAAAATCAAGTGCAAAGCTCCGAGCTCAAAACTAAACAAGAGATGGTGGGGCGACTGGAGTGTGTACACAGTGTCAAATTACAGCGCTGGGGTTCTCCGTTTGAATGGCGTGAGCTTTTTTATTGTCCTTAAAATGAAAATGCTGGCCTACTGAAAGGACCTTATCAATCAACTGCTGAAATTGCCGGTTCATACTGGCAGACTGGTAAATAAGCGACTTGGAAATGTTGCCAGAGTACATTCACCTTATTAGTCTACAAATTCAGATTGTTTTCACATGGATTTATGTACTTACAGTCCTCAAACTTAGAGCAAGGGCTCTGATGAGTGGGCTCTGTGGGGTCTTTTCCATCCTGAAGTTTGGAGTAAATCTGCAGGGCTTTATTCTTCCTCTCCTCAGTCTTCTTGATCTCCCTCTTCCTCTTCCTCTTCTCTCTGAGTCTGTCGGACCTGTTTCTGTGCTTTTCAGCATGGTCACTGGTGCCGCATTGCGGGACCAGTATGGTCCCCCCGTTTGTTGGGTTTTCTTTAATTTAGCAGACATAAAACCATATAACATGCATATTAGATTGTGATTAGTGACCTAATATAAATTAATATAATATATTCAGTTTAAATAAATGTAAGAATGAATATAAATTGTTCACAAAAATATATATATAATATATATTGTATAATATTTATATTTTTATAATAATATATATATTTATAATATATATACATAATATAATATAATACATTAATTTTTAATTAAAAAAATATATATGTACATTTGTTTGAATTTTTCACTATTAAAATAATGGCTGCCAGTAGAATAAAAAATCATGTTTTCCAACCAGTCTTTAGAAATCATATAATAATGGAAAAATCATTAAATGTTCAATTTCTTTTGCATATCATTATTTCCAGACCCACCATAGCACTGTCTTGTCCCAGATCCCAGTTCGAAAACCCCCGCATTATGGGCTACTCATTGGGCCCAGGAAAGATGATGACCACCCATTAAAATTTTTCTGCTACGGTGACCTTTAATATTCTATATTTTCTTCTAATTGCTTCTTATCCTAATCTATAACTCATTTAGTGTATTTTGAAATATAAAATAGAATAAAATAAGATGTACTCCTTTGAAATATCACTATGTGAGACTACAAACAATGCCGTCTTTCTTTTTTGTACCTATACTTGGCTTTTTCTGTGAATCAGATACCAATGGGCCATCTGTGGCAGAATTCTCAAATGTTCCCCTTAACTCTTCCATTCAAAATGTACTTATTCTGTTTCCTTCCTTCTTTACACTTCATAATCACATTTTCTGTCCTTCCTCAAAGAGACCGTTTAAAAGCAAAATGCTCTCTTGAGAGACCTGGAGGTCTGTTAATTTGCCAGCGCTCCCAAATTAGCAGCTTTCATTAGAACTCATTGAGAAGTCCCCACAAAGCACTTCCTGCGTTTAGAGACACAAAGAGTGAGATCGATTAGCACTGAACCTGTGGGGGTTTCTGGATTGTGTGTTCTTCAGCATTTAAATCTAAAACACTGGACTGTGATGTGCCTTTGTGCTGAAGTGTGTGAGAGAGGAGAGCAGGAAAATCAGCTCTTATTCTCATTAACACAACTGCACATGAATTCCTGGGGTCAGTTTGTTAATTATTGTCCCACAAAAACACTTATCTTGTTTAGGCTTTCAGCTTTTTATCATTTCAGTCTTATGTTTCTACATTTGAAATTATAGGATGGCTCAAAGATACAACAGTAAATGTATTTTTTCCAGTATTGACAGTAGTTCTCAACTGATGGGGCTGCAAGTATGTTCAGTAATATAGACAGCGGGGGAAAAGAATGCTAAATGCACATAATAAAATAATTACATAATTTCTTCCTTGTATAATGGTTGTGTTCTCATCGAAAGACTGTGTATACTTTGATCATTTATCAGTATTATACATAGTTACACAGTTAACATATCTACAGATATTGCAGATAAGAGCAGGTATCTCTGCTTCTATCTCAGTTCTGATCATATAGGCTAATACTTCTATGGATCGCTCACCTTGGCAGATGCCGATACATCACACTCAAGATTTAATGGTGTGAAAACACCAGCCATATTTTATGGTTTTGCAAAACGGGTAAATGAGACGTGAATAAGGACAGTTAAGCACTTGCTCAGCTCTAAAAATGGGCCATAATGGATCTGTGATCAGCTCTCTGCAACGTGAGAGCACTGACAATGAGGCACCTTTGCAGAAATCCTGCAAGGGCAAACGGGTTTACATAGTTTATGATTCATAGTTTATGATCCACAGACTGTTGGTCCTTGTAATCTGAGTCCACAGCCCAAACTTGATGATGGAAAGTTTTCTGTTCATGCAAATTTTATCAGCCAGTCAAGGAAAGCCATTTGTTGTTTTGTGTTTAAAAAAAAAATTCTGGCAAGACTTCACACGTGAGATCAGAGAAAGTCAGGGTGTACTTTCCACTGGAAAAAACACATCTTACTGGCTATTGTTCTAAAATAAAATACAGAAACCACATTTGAATTGTTAATCATATTAGTGACTTTTCTGGCCAATGACACTAATTTAAATTAGATTTGAGAAAAATCATGTTAAAATGCGAGTAAAAAATATGTCTCTCAGTCATCATTGTATTGCATTGCACTCTTTTTTGCACCACACAATAAAAACTACAGATTTATTATTTCATATGTCAGGCTGTACAGAATGGTCCACTAAACTAATAGTCAACATACATTTCAGACTGAGTATGTTTCTAAAATCTAGGTGTATTTTTTAAAGGATTAAACATCTCCGGACCCTGACCGCTGTGTGAAATCAAGTTTCACAGGGTAATTTGCAAAACCCAACTAATTCCATTCAGCGTGGCCTATCTCTCCCTGTAAAACCTCCTTTTCTTACACTGCCTAATCCTCCAATGCAGAACAGTGATTACTGAACGGTCAAAGCTGGAAACAAGGCACTGACCTGCTTAGAAACCATCTTAAAACCACACACGCCAGGTTACCATACCAACTGGCCAGCCTGAAAGAGACAGATAGCTGGATTTGGCTGAGAGTGGCAGAGTCAAATCCTTCATAGCCCTCCCCTGGTGCTCACAAGGCCATGGAAGACAAAACACAAACCTCCCCTGGTCTGCCTTGGTTAACACACACGCTGCCCACCCTCCCATGTGGAAATCCGAGCATCCAGCGCACCAGAAAGAAGCAAGAAGGTCGACCGTGTATCTCTTTCTTTGTGTGTTTGAGAAAGGGATGAGCGTCAACAACACAATCGGGCGGCAAGAGGCTTTCAGCGGTGCCACCCAGAGCCATTCTCCCCCAGCTTTCGGCAGAAAAGAGGGAGGGGGGTGGAGGAAAAAGGGAAAATCCCTCCTTGATTATTATTCATGGTACCGATTGTCCTTTCTGGATCTTCAGTTTCCCAACTCGTCATTCTATTCTAGCAGCGCTGACAAGTGCCAATCAAAGAGTCGGTATCCGGGTCTCAGCGCTGTCCAAACGATTGAGGATTTGGCAAACAATGGCTTCCGAGCCCTCGGTGACAGTGGGAGAGAGACAATAGTGGCAAAGTGACTGTGTCAGTGTGTGGTCCTGTTTTAGGGCGAAACGATCCTGCTTCGAACATGGCTAATCTCTCCTTCCCCATCTCTTTCATTCACGCCCTTAATCTGTTCACCAGTGCCTGGTGTCTTCTAGAACAATCCGCATGGGTCAGTCCGGCTTAGGCCCTTGTTTTTGTCCGGGATGATGGCACATTCATGTCCCTCTGTGACATCTTCAGTTTCAGCTGAATGCTAAAGACTATAATAAACACTTGCAGGGGTCGCCCGAGTGACCAGGAGAAAAGCAACAGTAGCCATTCCATCACAAAAAGGGATTAGGACACCTATGAATTCATTATGAGCCGGGAGCACAAAAGAGTGGTCAGGGAGCCAACACTGGTGGGAATCGGGACCATGTCACGTGTCATTTTGAACAGTGACCAAAACACCTTTATTAGTGGGTGCGAAAATCAATAGTTCCTTTGAGCTGATGAATAACTGATGGTGTCTTGCAAAATCAAGACACATCATATTATTTTTATAAAGAAAATAATCTAAATCAATTCAAATCAGACACAAATAAGCAGACTATTGATCACTTTTTCACTATGAAGCCTTACATATGATATAATAGTCAGATTTCTTTTTTAATGGAACAGTTTATTGAACCTTTAGAAAAAAATCTAAAGGTTTGCGTATATGTTTTTTTTTTTTTTGAGAATACATCAGGCTACATGAGAATACAGAATACATGAGGCCCAAACTGAACAAAAATATGCAAATTGGTGCAGCTGCTGGCCTATAAAGTAAGAGAAAAATTCTGATAACTTGTAAATCAATGAGATCTGTATAAAATATAGCAGACTACTTAAATAAAATGCATCAGCTGTCCTGCAATCATTCTCTCTATGTCGATAATATGTATAAGATAATATTTAAATGCTTAGTTTTATGATCAAGCTCTGTAGTTTTTACTGTGGGGACTAAACATATACTGATGGCCTGATGTAAGGCCTAATGTATCATATTTTATACTCTCAGTTTAACATGATTTTTCTAAATAAAAAAAGAAAAGAAAAAGTATGGATAATGTTATGGATATATGGATATGTTCAACTTCAAATATTACTACCAATATAAAAGTTGTTCTTACATTATAAAAATCAGTAAAGATTTCACAGCAGAAAGACATATACCACAACCTGAAAAGGGATGTTTTTAGAATTATAATAAAAAGTCTTTTGCTTGTTAAAAAGTCTAAACTATCAATTAGATGACAGAAGGCATGCAGTAGATTGTTCTGTTGATAATTCTTTGAACATGTTGATAAATTACAGGCTTTAGAAATTTGCCTATCAAATATGATACAGTAGGCTTTATATGATTAAAGAGCCCAAAAATAATAATTCTGCCATCATATATTTACCCTCATGTCATTCCAAACCTGTATGATTTTCTTTCTTCTGTGGAACACAAAAGAAGATATTTTGAAGAACAGTCCATATAATGAAAATAACTGGGGTCCGAAACAACCATCATTATATAAGATTTTTATTTATTTTTTTCAAAATATCTTTTTTTTGTGATTCACAAAGAAAAGTCATACAGATTTGAAATGACCTGAGAGTGAGTAAATGATGACAGAATTTTCATTTTTGGTGAACTATCCCTTTAACATTAGTGGTTCTGATTGTAAGTGGTGTGCTTTCTTCTCTCATTTCTCCCACTTTCCTCTCTAAAATGGAGACCGTTAAGAGTATTTTGCTTATTTTTGATTATCACAAGAGTCCCAATCAGTGATAATCCACATGCTCTTCTCAGTGGGAGGCGTTAATCTCATGTCCACTGTTTTAGTCACATTGAGGCCTCTTCAATACCTACTGGCCCTAGAATGACCTCGCACTGACCCCACATTGACCCTCTCCCCAGGAGTGACCATGTCTTTGGACTTTGAGGAGGTTCGTTGCGCTCAGTCACTCCCACCATCTCCTAGGTTACATGAGTAACATCTCTTTTGAGGTGAATTACTTTTATTGTTAGTGAAATAACTGAACCCAAGGTCCCTTATTCATTTTGTTCTGGTTAGTTTCAAATGACTAACCGAAAGTCTTTTGGTGTTGGGACTACGACTTGCCGTATAAAATGTGGTGTGTGTATATATATATATATATATATATATATATATATATATATATAATCAGTATTGTCAATACCCCATTGGTGTTATAGGAAAACCACTCACCTGTCAGCAAAGCACTGGGAGAGAGAGGTGACAAATAGAGCGGGACATTCTCATCTGGGGATTCACAACCTTGTAATGAAAGAGATCTATGTTTTTTTCTTTTGTGAAACACTAAATGAGAACGTTGTTCTTTTCCATACAGTGACAGAAATGGGTGAGCAATATTTTGAACAATAATTTGCAGTGCAAGAGTCACAAGGACTATGCTTATGATGCTTAAATGGTGTGTTTTGTGCTTGAGGCCTGGTCACCATCCACTTTCATTGTATAGAAAAGAGCAGTGTTATTATCCTCTGAAATTCCTCCTTTTGTCTCCCATGGAAGCAAAAGTCTATGAGTTTGCGACAACATGACAATAGTTGAGTAAAGATTACATTTTTGCCTAAACCATCTCTTTAAGCACCTCAAAAGATTAAAGAAATTCTTGTAAATGTCCTTGAGCCTTAGAATGGGTTGTTTTGGGGGCAACTTTTTGCCCTGCAGATATGCCAGTCTGAACCACTAATGGAGGTGGGTGACTGATCAAGTAATATGGAACATTACTCCCTCAACACAATGACGGATGTTGGTGATTAACGTTATTCCTCAAAGCTATGACAGATGCAATATAGCTCAGTCATAGCAGAATAGGCTTGAGCAGGATATTTCCAGTCTGGTTGTGGTTGCATCTTTAGAAGTAGGATGAGAGTACATTAAAGAAGCAGACTCTTAATTTTCTTTCTGGGCCCTTATTTCATTTATGTACATAAGATGACCACACAGCGAAGACAAGCCTGGCACCAGGCAGCTGCCTCTCAGAGGGATTATGTGGCTTAACTGTACCGGAGACACAAGGATACCAAACACTAGCCTGGCAGTGATGAGAGCTCCATGGAGTGGCACCTTAACTCTGTACACTCCAAGCAACATGCAGGTATTCATCCCTCAGATGGACATTATGATAGAGCTTTCAGCTTGGGACTGGAAAGGTGTGTTACACTGCTCACATACAGGAAATTTTTTAATGATGTAGGGGTATTGAACTGAAAGTTTTTAAATGTGATCACATCAAGGATATGTATTTTGCACGTTTATGGTCAAAATGGTTTCTTTTTTTGGTTTAGGTTTAAAGGAATATTCTTGGTTCGATTCAATTTAAGCTCAGTTTGTGGAATAATGTTGAATACCACAAAACTATTATTTTGACTTGCTACTTGTTTTCTGAAGGAAACCCCCCCCCCTAAAAAAACAAAAAACAAAAATTGAGGTTACAGTGCCTCACCTAATGGAAGTAAATGGGGCCAGTTTTTTTGGAGGATTTAAAAGCAAATGCAAAGCTTATAAATTTAATAACTTGCTCTACTGTTCAAAATCTTGGGTTCAGTAAGAGTTTTTAAATATAAATTAATAGTTTTATTCAGTAAGGATTTATTAAATTGATCAAAAATGAATAAATGTTGCTCTTTTAAACGTTCAAGGAAAACAATGTATCACAGTTTCACAAAAATGTTAAGCAGCACAACTGTTTTCAACACTGATAATAACAAGAAACTTTTTATTTTTATTTTTTTTTTAATCAGAAACGCCAAATCACCATATTAGAATGATTTCTGAAGGATCATGTGACACTGGAGTAATAATTGCTTCAGGTTTGTCATCACATGAATGAATATTTAAATTACAATTTTAAACTGTAATAATGTTTCACAGTATTAGTTTTTACTGTATTTTTGATCAAATAATTGCAGCCTTGGTGAGACTCTGTGTAAAATCTGAGTATTATTTGATCTGTAAAGCTGTTTAAATCATATTTTTTTACAGTCGTTTTAGGGTTTATGACGTTATGTTGTAACGTCGTAAAACTGGACATAACTTTACACAAAAAAAGAGTAGGTAAGGTATTTTTTTCACATGTGAATCATGTGAACATGGATATTGTTCAGGTCTTGTGGCTTTACATTTGAAACGAGTATTTGAATGTTTCTGGATTGGCCCTAATCACTTTCATTGTAAGTGCCTCACTGTCTTTTTTTAAAGAGAAGGACGAGTCAAAATAATTTTTTTGTGGTAATCAATATAATGCCACAAATTGAGATTAACCTGGAATATTCCTTTAAGCAAACCATAATTGCCTCCAGAACTCTCATACACGACTGCATTCCCAAACTGCAGGCATCCACCTCCGAAAGCACTGACCGCATTTATTGTGCTTTGTCTACTCACTCTGAGGTGCAAGTAAATTATTATTATATATGAAAATTATTATATTCAGTGGTTTCTCCCACTTTTCATAGTGATATTTAGTGCCAGTTTATCAGGAAGTAACAATTTTGTTCTCTTTGTCTCGCTGGATGTTTTATGCGACATTCCAAAGTTAAATTCTCAACATTGGTTTGAGCAATGTTATGATTTCCATCTGTCAGGTGTCATTTCTCAACTGAAATCAAATCCTTTATAACAGTTATGTGTTTGGTGGTGTGAGTGGTGGCACACCTTGGTCCTCACAGGTGGTTTTCTCTCGGTTCCTGGAGCTGCTCTCAGACACACTCGAGCTGAGAGAACAACAGGATGATGTCCTTGATACACTCCCCACACTGATGAGCTAAAAGCACAACAATTAACACACAAACAGGTCAGCACAAACAGGACAGAAGTGCATAACCACCAAATATGAATGTGTGTGTTTGCGGCCATGGCCCTGCTGTGCTGCAAAGAAGCAGTGGCCTCCCTAGTGTCGACAGTAATCTATCCTGGGGAAAATCTATTGTACTGAAACTTAATTGACGGCAGCTTACAACACATTCATGTTTAGGCCACCATACCCCTCCCCCTGGCTTTCCTCCTTCCTTCATAAAAGAAAGATTAATGCCTCCATCCTTTTGCACCTGCATCCAATGCTTTGAGTCCTCGTACCCCTCGCTGACACTGTTTAGCCCCTAAACCTTGCCCTCTGGCCCCGCTGTGGCACATCCATGCCCTAAAATTCAGCCCTCTTATCAGCAGGGCAAGTCAGAGAAGCCCAATTTCCTTTTCTATAAGCGACTGCACCTTTTTCTCATCCGTAGTGACTTATTAGCCCCACACCTGCCGCCCATCAGCAAGCAGAAATCCCCCAGTCGCCTCCATACAGCAACGACAGCCATAAAGTGGCTCGTAGATTCCTCTATGAGTGTGCTGAAATGGTTTTATGAGCGACGTACTCACCCCGGGGCACTTTCTGCGTCCCTTGAAAGTTGCCAAAGAATCTTGGCCGCTGTTTCTGCCACTTAATGGTTTGCGGTTGTCGGGGACTGCAAATAGACACACATGGCTTGAAAACAAGGGCAGACCAAATATATACAAGTGCAAAAGAAATGCAAGAAGAGAGACGACAGTGAGTGATTAATGCCTTGTATCTGACATGACTGAAGGTCCATAATCCCTCTGCAAATACTGATAGAAATGGTGCCTCACAAACGCGCAACAGCACCTGTCTACTTGCAGCATGCCAGGTGCAGACACACCTAGTGAGGAGCCTGGCCTCCGCGCGCTGCCGTGCGTGTTTGTGCCAGACTTTAGAAACACATTAACACTATTTCAAAACACATCCGATCAAGACTGCACCCAGATCTGATCCGCCGCACGTGGCTTTCCTTTGTAGTGCCTTTATTTGTGGATTGCGCCTGAACAATGCACAATAGCCGCATCGCAGGATTACGTCCTGATAGGGGGGCCATTGCGACCAGACGTGTGGATGAACGGAGGTTTTGGGTTAATGATAAACTTTTTTATCTTGATTAATATGACTTTTTCATAACTCCATAAAGCGTTTTTTTTTTGGAGGAGCAACAAACCGCTACATCTTTATGGCTTCAGTTAAGGACTTGTAGCCGCGCACCCTGGAACAGATGAGAGGCATGCCGGCTTTGGTTCAAAGATAACGGCAATGGGGTCACACACACATACGCATACACAAATACTAAAAACATTACTCTCAAGGACGGCCAACAATCGGCACACCCGTAACGTTATTCCCCGACGCCCTCTCACAATTGCCAAATTTCCCCAACTCAAATCAACCGTTCCTCTTGGGATTTTTTGCCCCCCTCCTAACTGTTATTTTTCAAAGTTATTTAAAGGCAATCAAGGCGCTGTTGCTCATGAATGTAAACATTGCAATCTGATGTGAGGTGGCGAGGAAGATAGCAGGGCCCAATGCGTCTGCTACGGTCTTTTTATGCGCAAATACACGCACAGAAAGGCAAGCTTATACGTGCACACACCCACACACAAACGGACGCAGACATTCACCGCTACGCTGGACAGGTGCTTGGCAGCTTGCTATATGATATGTAATGTACCTGTGGACTGATAATATTGGGGAATGCCCGAGCTCCAGACTCTAAGGTCATGTTCATACTCTTCCCCGTCCGGAGTCCGACACCATTCGGGGCTTGGGATGGAACCTGGACTCTCGGATCCTCTTCGCTCCAATAGCAGGAGCTGCACGCGGGACAAAGATCCCAGATCACCCGAATCACATCCCACAGTCAGTGCTGCAAGTCCAGGACTCAGATCTGTGAAAAAATGGGAAGAACATGCACATCATTCAGAGCTAATTTGATGTGGATGTGAAATAAAAACACTTTTTTGTAGTTAATAAAAGATAAATCAAATCAAATAAAAGATTTTTTGTTGAATCTGCGATAAATGTGGAAGAGAGATCTGAATTAGCGATAATGAGAAATATATGTATTTGTTGTGCTTTTTGTGAGCTCCATTTGTAAAAAATAATATAAATAATATTGTAATATTTCACTTATATTTAAAAATGTATTTATATAAAATTAAAAAAAATATTATCTTGAATAAATTTTTAATAAATGTAATAATTATTTTTTAACGGTCAGATGCATGTGCAGTATCCAAAATAATCATAAAGATCACATTTTTTTTATCACATTTTTAAAAGACAGTCTCTCCCTTTGGGCTCTAACATTCCTGCTTTTTGAGGAAACTTATTGACGTAAATATTATAAAATCATAATTTGTACCATATCTTTTTGGTGACAGTAATTGCTAATACCTGTAAAACAAGTGGAATATAATATAATATAATATAATATAATATATGAATATTCTATTATATTTATATGAATGTATAATATTCAGGGCTTCAAGAGTTGAACAAATGTCCTCCATATCAATTTTAAACAGACAGGTGTCATGCCAAGTGTGCCCATGTCTGAAATATAAATACTAGACATGCCTTTCTTGTTTTTTTATTTTTTATTTATTTATTTTTTAAAGGAGGGTTAAGGATCTCACTTTCATCATGTGTCATAAGGGTCATGGTTTGCGGTCACACCCTAGTAATGGGATCACTATCGCTATGGGCCACATATGCAAATTTCCAACCCACACTACTAAGGTGTGGCAACTGGGGGAATTCACTCTACTGTCTTACTCTAACCACGAATCTCAGCACTTCACACGTTATTTTTACAGACACACAGACAAAATTTTTACTGTTAACCAATGCCTTTTAGAGATACGGCTCCATGAACAGGCCCATAAGATTCTATTTTTGTCCATAGATCCTATATATGTATATTTAGAAAAAAATGTCATGAAAAACCTGTTTGAGGAAGATTTTTGCAAAAGTGCCCCCCCCTTAATGTTCTCAGATGAAAAAATGTATTGCTCTCATTCGTCTCATTTGAATATCAGTTTTTGTCTTTTTCCCTACAACTCCTAGAAACAAATAGGACAATTTTGCAAGAGTACAGAGCTATGCATATAGCTACGTATACATAAAATGCATGGATTACATTGTTCATATTAAACCCTGTTTAAAAAGACCAGCTTAGAACAGCTAGTTTATGTTGGTTTGGTACTGGTCAAGTTGGTTGACCATCAGTACACCAACGTCCAAAACACAACATATATGCTGGTTTTAGGAGACACGTGAGATTACTCACTTTTTCATAGGATACAAATATGAGAAATGGGAGTATTAAACAAAATTATGCATGAGAGAGATCTCATTTGAGATGTTCCATTACTATAGCCTGTGAATAACTAGTAAAGTTTCTTTACTGTTGAAAAGACTCACTAACTCTTTAACACCACTAAGCCTGGTTTTGAATCTTGGTTTGACACTGCCACCCAGATAGAAACTATCCTCATGTCTCCTTATTAAATCCCTGAGCTGTTCAATTTGCTGTATCCACACCAAAAGTATTTCTAAGGAAGAAAAAAACTATTCAGTGACAGAGACTAACACTTGTTCCATATGGATTTGAACATAATGACATGCATTACAGTGCAGTTAAACACTGTGCATTACAAACACATGTTAGCCATCCAGAGGCAGTTAGAAAGGTGAGAGAGTCAGGTCAGGAGGTCAGCTCACACAGGCACCCGGAAACGCTTAACACCTTGTCAAGATTCAGGAGGAAATCCTAAGGGAAAAATTCACTTAGGTAATGTTTATGTCCCCCTCTCTTTCTTACCACATTCTACACACACACACACACACACACACACACACACACACACACAGCAATAATCCTCGGGGCAGGGTGAAGACATGGACTGTGTCCAATTGGAGGATTAGGTTTTTCACAACAACAAACAGATTTGTAATCATGTCTGCGGGGCAACGGTGTCGTGAGACAATGCCGTTAGTACACTGGTAAACAAATTTTACACAGCGGCAAGTGATTTTAATCTCTTGGTCCTTACAATATTTGAATTTTTCCATGCCTGACAGCATAACTTATTTACCAGTGGACTTTTCTGTTGAAACAGAGAGTAAATGATTATGGCATGTTGAACCAGTACACAAGTTTTAAAACAAACACGCTAATTGCCGTTCACAAGATTAGCATAGACAATAAACTGATTACTTGGAAAAATGTATATATGGGGCAACTTCTGTTTGTTACAGGCAAGTCAAAGGATCAAAATTGACATTATGGAGAACTGTTATTATCAAAATTAAACAACAAAAGTGTTAATTGCTGTTATATTATATATAAAATATTATATAAAAGTTTGGGGCCATTAAGATTTTTTAAAATTTAATTCAGAAAATTAAAATCAGCATCTTTAATTCAGCAAAGGTGCAGTGATAAGAAGAAATGTTTCTTAAGTACCAAATGAGCATATTAGAACGATTTCTGAAGGATCATATGACACTTAAAACTTGAGCAATGACTACAGAATATTCATTTATGCCATCAGAGGAATAAATAGTATAGAAAAATACATTGTTGACTCAACACAATGTAAATCTTCCCAGTAATATTTAATCACTTCTTTTTGTTTAGTACAGTGACAATATAAAAAGCCTCTGTTTGAACTGTGTCCATGTTTTTGGCAGTATTACCTGTGATAGGTGAGGATCGGTCAGTTTGACTCCCGGCTGGGTGGTCTGGAGACACACAGGAACTTGAGCGAGGGGCCAGACCATCCAGCTCAGCAAAGATATCAGACTGTGACCTGTCAGACAGGGAGTCAGGGGTCCCTCCCAGTAAACTCTCATCTGAAACGGTCCAAAAACATAAGTAAATACAAAAGCAATATATTGTGTAAACATCAAACATGCGCTCAACTGAGGGATTTGCATTTTAGCGCAATGGACGTTTTAACCTATTTCCTCAGCTGTCATACCAGAATACAGTTTGATTATTGCTCCAGGCTGACTGAATATTGTAATACCGACACGAGCAAAACAACCACCATCATTACACCTTCCCCTGCAGGGCCGTCAGTTCCTGAGAATGACTTTTGGCCAGATGCTTCTGTGGTACAAGTGTAGATTAACAGATACACACATGACGCTAACAGTCAGGTACCTCGTAACTCATTTGTGTGCATAACTATAGGTTATTTCTTATTCAATTCTCATTTTAAACCCTAACAGACAAAAACACACACATGCTCACGTTACATACACATACAAACACACACACACACACACACACACACACACACACACACACACACACACACACACACACACGTTTGTTTTTGTGAACTGTGAGGACATTCCATAGGCGTAATGATTTTTATACTGTACAAACCGTATTTTCTATCGCCCTACACCAACCCTACACCTAAACCTACCCCTTACAGGAAACTTTGTGCACTTTTACTTTCTTAAAAACACTCATTCTGTATGATTTATAAGCCTTTTGAAATATGGGGACATGGGGAAATGTCCTCATAAATCACCTTCTCCTTGTAATACCTATGTCATCATACCCATGTCATTATACAAATTTGTGTCCTCATATGTCACAAAAACACGCGCGCGCACGCACACGCACACACACACACACACACACACACACACACACAGTGCTGCTTGAAAGTTTGTGAACCCCTTGTAGAATCTGTGAAAATGTGAGTAATTGTAACAAAGTAAGAGAGATCATACAAAATGCATGGTATTTTTTATTTCGTTCTGTCCTGAGTAAGATATTTTATATAAAAGATGTTTACATTTAGTCCACAAGACTGCTCAGGGGGGTGGGGGTGAAAACTTTTTGAATTTGAAGATCAAGGTAAATAGTACTTATTTTGTCTTCCGGGAAACATGCAAGTATCTTCTGTTGCTTCTGAAGGGCAGTACTAAATGGAAAAAAAATTATATTTCTACAAAATAATAAAAAATTTGGACATCTTCATCCTGTTCAAAAGTTTTCACCCCCCTGGGTCTTAATGCATCGTGTTTCCTTCTGGAGCATCAGTGAATGTTTGAACCTTTTTTAATAGTTGTGTTTGAGTTCCTCAATTGTCCTCATGTGAAAAGATGGATCTCAAAATCACACAGTCACTGCTGGAAAGGGTTGAAATATGCAAAAGATGCTGGAAACCTGAAGATTCTGCAGAACTTAGAGGATTTTTCTGAAGAACAGTGCTCAGTTTAACTGTTCAGAACAAACAAGGGACTCATGAACAACCATCACAAAACAAAAAACAGTTGTGGATCATCCAGGTAACCACACACAGTATTAAGAACCAAGGGTTCACAAACTTTTGAATGGGGTTATTTTAATAATTTCAGCTATTTTTTGTCTTGTGGACTAAATGTAAACATCTTTTATGTAAAATATCTTACTCAGGACAGTACTAAATAAAAAAAATAACATGCATTTTGTATGATCTCTCTTATTTTGTTAAAATTACTCACATTTTCATAGATTCTGCAAGGGGTTCACAAACTTTCAAGCAGCACTGTATATATATATATAGGCTATATATTCAAATAAGGCTTCCTTGTCTGCCTGCAATAAGACACACACAGCTATTGTATGGGAGCAGCCCTCGGCTTACCACTCGCACACACAATAGAGAGACTTGACTCGACACTTCAAAACATATTGGTGCTGTCAAGCTCGTCGTCATCTTCAGCCAAGTGTTTCTTGAGATAGTCTGTGTGTCTGTGAGTGAGTGCATGTGGGGTTCGTGTACACCAGCCTATAGGTTGGATGAAGGCAGGGCCAGAAATGTGGGGTAAAATGACACTAAAAGGTGACAAATGCCCTGATGTTCAAAATGTGCGTTCAAAAAAGATGGGATTTTTTTTTTTTTTAATTATTAATTACATAAAATATTTAATGTTCCATATCTACTCAAGGGTTTAGTGGCTTAGCAGCTGTCAAATATCAGCACTGCAGTGTAAAGAGTGTTGCTGTGTGTAGTTAATATGTATGGAAGCCCTCTTTAAAAAACAAAAAGGTATTCGTAAGAGAGTTTAAAGTAACTTTATACTTCTTTGTGAAATAAAAAGTCACACAAAAGTTCAAACATTTATTAGAGTCAATAAGGTTTTTTAATGTTTCTGAAAGAAGTCTCCTTACCAGGGCATTTATAAAAAAAAATACAGTAAAACAGTAATACACTTTGTTTTCTATTTTAATATATTTTTGAATGCATTTGTCAGATGATCCTTCAGAAATCATTCTAATACGCTGAGTTGAAAACAGTTGTATTGCGTAATATTTTTGTGGAAACTGTGATACTTTTTTTTCAGGATTCTTTGATGAATAGAAAGACATGATTTATTTGAAATTTGTACATGTATTTACTGCCACTTTTGATCAATTCCTTGCTGAATCCTTGCTGAATATAAGTATTAATAAAAAAAATTACTTTCTGACCCCAAATGTTTGAATATATACAGTATATGACTATATACAGTGTGTAAATATATAGTTATACTTCATATGACTCCAAGCCTTTGTGTGACACTTTTTGTTAACCAACCAGTAACTAGATTTTGAAATTTGACCCTTATTCCAATTATTCTGTAGGTGCTCAAAATTCGAAAGTAGACAATTATTTCAAACGTTTTCCAGCAGAAAATCACAAATATCAGGTTGTGTGTGCATGTTATAGTCAGAATGTTTGTCATGTATGTGCCGTATGTGTCTCTTTTTACTTTTCCTCTCTCTACTCCCCTTTTTCTCTCGTTGGCAACACAATATGGAGATTTTGAGGGCCAAGCAGTGTGTGTGTGTGTGGTACGGGTGTCTCAGTGAGGCCTGGGGGTCCCGCTCATTGTCAAGGACAGTTACACTCTTGAGATGGGGCTGAAAGAGGTCGCTGTGGGGTCGGCCACTGACTGCTGGACCATAGCATGGGGGGTGACAGAAAGCTGCTCAGTTTTACAAAAAAGACTGGGCTATAGTGCTGTATACACACAACTGCACACAGACAGATTTGAAGAAAGTCAGCAAAAGTTCACTGACGTCCCCCCATGTGTCATTTTCTGTCCCCCATTGCAATAAAGTAAATTACTAAACCGCAGCTCTACTATCGAATCAGCGATATATTATCTGTCTGGCCCCATAAGTGAGCAAACAAGACGCTGATAGTCGCTTTATCACTCCTCTGACAAAAAAAAGAGAGAAAAGATGAAGAAATCTCTCTGCAATTTCTGAATTGTTTGCTCTCTCTTTCATGAACTCTCAGTTTGAGTCAGATGTCCGTGCCCCTGCTCTTTATCCTTACAGGGGACGGTAAATTAGTGCACGGAGGGCATCTAAGAGATACGCATTGTAGCTGAGGCTCGGTCACTGTTCACCCGTCAGCGAGGCGGCGGTCAGCTCGGATTTATGACCGCCGCTCCACACGTCTACCTTTCAGGGAGTGGAGAGAATAGAGAGAGAAAAGAAGAAGAAAGAAGGGAACGCAGGAGGCTGAGGCTCAGAGGGGAGAACAAGACGCAGCCGGCATCACCGCCACCCCCCTCGTCCCCCACAACGTCCCCCGTTGTAAAGGCATTGGCCGCTTTGAACTGGGGATTCAAACGGTACCAGCCTGATTCCCCATCAAAAGAACCCCCTCGCTTTCCCTCTGCTTTCAGTAAAGAGCAGAAGAGAAAAGCTCCTTGCCATATTTATGACTTAGTCGCTGTGTCGAGAAAGCCGAAGCTCATGGTCGTGGTGTAGGACTTTGATTTTCTTTTGTTCTCTTTCATGTCTGAGGTACGGTGAATGTTCAGTTCTGTTTGGCCCAACTGACCCCAGCGTGTGTGGATGATTATGCGAGACTCAATCTAATAAAGTGTACAGTGTGTGTAGGTGTGTGTATGAGATCAGATTTAGCCATTCTTTCAGGGATGGAATGTCCAAAAATGTTCCCAGAAGAATAGAAAACCTTGAGCTAAATTCATGAATAGACTAAATAATGTATTAATTCATTTATTATAATATGAATTATACTGCAAACATAAAACAAGTTTTTTTTAAATTAGTACTTTTGTCTTGTTTTACAGTAAAAATACATAAACATTTAAAACAAATTTACTTGCAAAGCAAAATATTAAATGTTACACCACATACAATATTATGATTGATTTTCAGAGAATATATCTTTAAAAATAGTTAATAGTTAAAAAATAAGTGTTTAAATAATTTCTTAACCTGGTAAATTTTTATCTCTTGATTTAAGCACAATTTCTAATAAAATTCAGTGAGCTTTATTCTTTAAAAAAAGGGGGTCAGAAAATTAGACGTATGCGTTGTGGTACTCTCGTGAGTGGTGGTGGAGAATGACATGGAAGTATAGAAACTGATGAATAAGCCATTATTTTTGTTTTCATTTTTGGGTATATATATAGTCATTAAAATTCCATTATATTTGGAACAACAGATGTTTATATCCCATTAAACTCACCTTGCAGTTCATCTTGCTGTGGCATGATGGGAGGAAGCACAGGCCAAAGGTTCCATTCTGATCGACTGTCCGCTGTTGAGCATTCAGGTTTTTGTGACTGAATGCTCAGGCCAGACCGGCTGGATCCAGGGCGTCTGTGCAGGGTTTCATATGTGGACTTTTGGTGGGCTGGGGTTTGCTGAGACTGAGGGGTTTTGGAGGTGTAAATTGGAGTGTCTGGCAAGCAAGTGGAAGGTGTTTGTTGTTTGCAGGAAGTGAGAGATCTACAGAGACGTGCTTGAAGGACATCCATTCGTGAGCTGGCCTGACTGTAACTTCCTGCAGAGCTAAAGTGAAGCTCGGGGAGAGAAGTAGAGCAGCCCTCTTGATAATAATTATTCTGGTCAAGGTCAGAAGCATGGTTATCCTCGTCATCGGTATTATTGTCTTCACGATGGTCAACGCTGAAGTTCACTAGTAATGTAAAGAGAATGCAGAGATAAATCAATTAAGGATCTCTTAACTGCATCAACTACGTTTTCATTTTAATATGGATGATAACCAAGTGTTCAAGAAGAACTATGTACCTGACAGGGCATCTGAGAAGCTACTGTTCAGGTCAGTGCTACGGCTGAACTGGCTTGATGAAGGCCGGCTAAAATCAGAAAGAGAATTTGGGGTCACAGATGAACTTGGTGTGCCTGGAGTGACTGGGCTGCTTGGAGTACTTTGGGTGCCAGGAGTAGTTGGGGTGGCTGGGATGCTTGGGGTTGTTGGGGTGGACAGAGTTGTTGGGGTCATTGACTCCTCTTCAGCCAGTTCATAGTGCCCTTGATTCAGATCTTGTGGAGAAGAGGATGCATCTTCTTCCTCATCTGTCAGTTGCAAGTGTGTATTGGGGGTTTGGGATTTCTGAGGGTGATCAACAAACTTGAGAGTCAGAGAAGGACTTGTTGGGAGTTCTAAAGAAGCTCTACTTGGATTAGGGCACCCAGATACATCCGGTAGAACCACACTGAATTGACTCCTACTGGAATTATCCACATTTTGGTTACTCCTGACATCTGGGAAAAAAAGAGGTTGAGATATTTTCAAATTAATGTGGATATGAGGACAACCCATTTCTGAGGGTTTGCAGGGGTTCAGGTACAATTACTAGAAGTGTCCAATTCTGCTCCTGTAGAGTCACTTTCCAGCAGAGTTTAGCTTTAACCTGCTTCAAAACACCTAACTGGAATTTTCTAGATTAGTTGGGTGTAGATCTGGAGCTGAACTTTGCAAGAAGGTGGTCCTCTTCGAGCAGGATTAGAAACCCCTGGCCAAGGGGGAGATTACATCTGGGTCAAGGTTAGGGTCGCACCACAGTACCGCAGGTTTGGGGAACCTTTAGCCAAAAATGCAAATAAGAAAGGGCATTGCAAATGCACAAGAGCAGAAATCCTTCACTAAACAAACCATACCGCAACAGAGCGCCCAGTCTGCAGCTGTCTCATGTAGAGATGAACAGGACACACTCACGTACATCCACACACACACATTGTTCGGAGCACACACAAAAAAGAGGACCTGAATAATTAACATGGGGGTCCTGCATGAGGGTCAGGCGGAAAGCGTATTCATCATCATTTACAGCTAAAAAGAGAGGAGAGAGGCAAAGGCCACCCAGCCCAATAGCTGACGCTGCCCTATTCCACTGAGCCTCAGAGCAAACAGTCTTTTGCCTGTTGCGGGCCCCTGGTTCCTAACAAGGGCCCCGGACACCCCCCTTCCCCTCGAAAACTCTGCCCCTCTGCAGGAGCAGCTGTCCAGTTCCCAGCTCAGTATGGGAACTGGACTCTAAGATATGATAATTACCACTTGCAACCACTATATGAAGGAACTCATTCTCATAATTGGGATTAGAAACCCCATATAGCTAATTATGGATGCAATGACAGCAAAGCAAACAAATGAGCCAAGCCTGACTCTTTCTTCAATGGCTCTTGATGCTGATGCCTGCTGGGAGAGAATTACAGAGACTTTCCTCTCGCATGATGTGTAGCGTTCCTTGCTGGTCTTTTTCTCGCTGAAGAAACCGAAATGACATATGATGTTTTGGTGTGGTTATGACAAAGGGTTCAAAGGTTTCAAAAAGTTTCTAAGGGCCACAATTCAAAGCTGTTTTTGGGTGGGCCCCATAACCACTGGGCTTATTGAATAGAATGTAGAGGACTCTAGTGGATCTCCCTGAGATTGGGATATCTATCTATCTATCTATCTATCTATCTATCTATCTATCTATCTATCTATCTATCTATCTATCTATCTCGCTTGACAGCTTCGTGCTGTAGATATTCGTTGTAGTTGGTCATCAAATTAACGCCAAAAAATCTACAGCAACAGGCTAACCGTCTCTGGCTCTCGTCCCTTATCGTTTGTTGTCCCCCAGGCCAGTATGTTGTGAGTCCCCCACCAGGGGCCTGTGTTGAAGCAGACCAGAGGCCCCTACACAATACGCTCTTGTTCCACTCAGTCTGTGTCACTGAGGAGTCAGAGCACAGAACAGCGAGAGAAAAGGATTGAGTGAGGGGAAAGAGAAAAAGAGAGAGAGAGGCTGGAAAGCACATAGCTGCACTGCTGTTCTTACAATACCATTGCCTAGTCCATCTGTCACAGTCTCACACACACACACACACACACACACTCACACAAAATGTATGTGTGTGAACGACATGTGTCATATCGCACTGTTGCGGCCTCGCCCCCCTACTCTCCTTGGGGAGCTAAAGGCAGGTCGGGGTTGATTGTTAGAGTCTCCGAGCACCATATGGCTGTATAATTAGTTTTGGCCTGTGATGTAGAGTAATGCTCCCATCTCTGTTGACTCCCAAGCTTGCTTTGAAAGACATGGTCCTGATGCTAGTTAATGACCGATCTTATCCAAATACCTTCACACCCCAGCACTGAGGCCTAATGGAAGTAGCAGGCCACCAGGAGGGCGGCGCCACAGTAAACATGCATATATGAGCTTAATGGATGCATTTAGATTCATACTTGCTTTCTTAACACAGCAGCTCAATTTCAGATCATTTGTTTAATTTGAGGAAGACATGGTACACTGTCGAGCTATAAAAATAAAAAGTTTTGGTGAGCAAGATCATTTCAAAACTGAATGATAAGTGCTGTTATTCTGTTATAATATAAATAAGAGAAAATTATGAGAGTAAATAAGATAAATAAGAGAAAATTATAATACTGATCAATAAGTCAATAATTATTTTCAAATAATATTAAATGTATATACTTTTGTATACTCTTATATAGTTTTAAATGTATATATTTTGTTTAAATAATTTTTTTTTAACTCTAAATAAATTAATGATTTATTTAAATATTACATGTGAATTTAGGCAACACAACATTATATTGTATAGAATGAAAAATGGATGTTAATTTTGAGATTTGATAAATTATTGTTATTTTGTTGTTTCTTTTTTTTTTAAAGATTACCATTAAATAAGCAAAGTTGGTGTCAATGGTAATGTAAATGGCAAAATGAGCATTCACAATTATATTAATAAATAATAAAATATTTATTATTAAATGAAAGATATTTTATATTGGCCGATAATTGTAAATTTAAAATCAACAACAACAACAACAACAAACTAATAACTAATAACGACTGATTTAATTAAGAAGTTGAAATAATGACTGATATATGATGCTGTTCTTCCTTTTCATTTTCATTGACAGTTTGGGCAATTTGTTAAATTTAACCCCTGTGCCTGCTGTGCCCTGTAAAAGGACTGTATATCAGTACTAACCTGGACATCTTTGAGGTTGTGGAGCACTCTGCTGTCGTTGTTTTTGCCCCAGATGATTAGGCCCTGGTCTGGGATGCATGTTTAGGAAATGTGGGTTTCTGAAATGGACAGGCCAGGCCTCCATATGAGCATGAAAACGAGAACACAAGGGTGGAGGGCATTTCTCATGTCTGATTACCTGAAGAGATTAAAAAAAAACAAAAAAAAAACATCTTTGTACTAATTTACAAAATAACATTTGGAAAGCCACTGCACTGGTTCAGCCTAGCTTGAATAAGTACCTCTCTGCAGTGCCCCCTAGTGTTGACTTATTGAACAGCTTATTCAATATTGCCTTTCACTGTGACACACGTACATTTAGCATTCTTGCTGCAGGGCTAGCATGGTCCTCTCTCAGTTAAGTTAATGAATTTGGGACAACAAGAAAGCAAGGAGCAGCAGTTGGTCGATATTGATGTTTAGAAAGGTTAACTTGTTTGCCCTTTGCCTGTTGGCTAGCAACGACCAGCTAGCAAAGGAAGCTGCATCCTCGGGCTAATAAACAACCTATGTTTTTTACAAACGCATAACATGTAAATTTTTATGAGAATTTGAACAGACTTCTTGGTAATTCTCTGTGTTTGTGTGTGTGCTTGCACACTTTCTCTTTGCTTTGTGTAGCCAGATGGGTGCCACACTGCTTATAACTTGTAAGGGAGCAAGTTTTAACCTGTCCAGTGCTACAGGGCAATGTTAACAAGCACAAATACACACACGTCTTGATGTCTTTATCCCTTTTGAACTGACTGACAGTAAATTGCTGAGTAAACATGGCTATGTCTGAGCTGACAATGTTATCAAAAGGGACATGTGCTCCCTGTTCCCTGCGTTATTGGAGTTCAGAGCGGTGACCTGAAACCATTTTACACTCTCTCTCTCTGACACTAATGAAGCCTCTTCTCTGATACAAACAGATCTTTCGCACCTTTTATCTCCCTTCAGTCATTCTTTCATTCATTCGATCTCTCTTTCTGTCCTCCTGTCCCAACACATCTGTCTTAAACGCCTGAAAGGGATCCCTATGTCCATTACCCTTTTTTTCATGTTGTTAATGTTAGTGAAACATGCAATCTTAATGTTTAGGATCACTTAAAGCCCATAATTGCAGTAACACCACCACACGATTTAATCAAAAAAAAGCTCCCAGTTTGCTTTGCTTAGGGTTTCACAATTTGGCCTAAACAATTTGTTTTAGGTTATTTATTTAGATTATTTGTATCAATATGACTATACTACTATTACTTCTACTACTAAATAATAATAGTAATATTAATACATTTATTTTATTGCTAAATAAAAATATTAAACAAAATAAGAAATATTTAAGTCTATAATAAAATCATAAATAACAAAAACATAAATAGTAAAAAATAAAATTATTATGATTATTAATAATAATTTTATTTATTTTATTATTGCTAAATAGAAATATTAAAAAATAAGAAATATTACTATTGTACTATTACACTGTACACACAGAAAAATAGGGGTATTGTTTCTGTACCTTAAGGTACATTTGCCACGAAAGTACCCTGTAAGGTACAGAATATGGTCCTTAAGGTGACA
>JAFVLL020031843.1:0-20547 GCA_021397915.2 Tor tambroides
TTCCAGTACCGGTATACCGCGCATCCCTAATTCAGTCAACAGTTCTTTATTTACCTTCAGACAGCAAACAAGCTGAGAAGCTCCAAACTGCGCACTGCACTTCATTGACGAGAGAGGCAGGAGGAATAATGAGGTTTGACTGACATTTTGAGGAGCCAATGGCGTTACGAGCTTTAGTGTCTGTGGCGTCACTTACTGATCCAGGATCAGTGATCTGTAGCAGTTATATTTCCAATTTGAGCTCGAGTTTCAGAATGCTTTCTTTGGAAAATTTAACGTTAGCTTTTGTTGACGCTACCACGCTACTTGATCAAAAAAAGAGCTTCGCTACTGAAAAGCTGTTTGATTCAGAATGCAGCGACGCTTACCACCAAGCTACTGAGAAATGTAGTTAAACTAGTAGCGTCACTACTTGTAGCGACGCTACTGCCCATCACTGGTAATCATAACATCTATCAGAATGTTATAGTTGCTACAGTTATAGTTGTTACTGTAATAAAATCTAGCAATTTGGTAACCACGACTGTTATAATCAGAGTATTACACAATAAATGTTCGGGCATAACACTAACTATAGCAGGGTCTAAGTTCGGTCCTAGAGAGCCGCAGTCCTCCGTAGTTCAGCTGAACTATAGAAACTATGATATTTTTGCGATGCCTTGGCTTCTTTGAAAACTTATTACGGGTAACGTTATACAGGCCTCGTATGTTTATAGGTTTAGAGCGCTTACGTGATCTCTCGAGGCTAATTAATGTTACACTATTGAACTGAATCATGCATCAATTTATTGCACTGATTCGAAGTCAGACTGATTACCATATAATGTTTGAAAGAAGGGTTTTTGGTCAGTCAGCGTTTGTAGTAACTTGTAGTAAATTATGTTTGATTCTATATGTTTCAATTCTGCATATTTATATTAGAAATACTTTTTTGTGTGATTTTGCGACTACATCTTTGTCAATTCAAAGTGTTTACTAAATTGGAGCTGTCAGAAAGTGGATTGTGGAGAATGTATATTTGTTCATACATCAGTTTTAATCACATTTATAAATAATGCAAAACATTTTCCTACTGTGAGGCATAATTTGTCATTGAAGATGTGTAAACTGGAAAACACTCAAAGAACATCATTGAGAACAATTACAGACAGCTCTTTGTAAAGGAGCGCAACTAAACCATAAGACTTATCTATTGAAACTAATCATATACTAAAGCAAGTTTGTGATTATATTAGTATTGCATTTTGTTTGCTTGTTAGATTTTCCCCCAGCATGTCTCTGCCCAAGCGTGAGGTTGATGAGCTGAGGCCATGGGTGGAACGCACAGTAAAGAAGGTCCTTGGTTTTTCTGAACCCACTGTGGTCACAGCAGCGTTACATTGTGTAGGAAAAGGCCTGGACAAAAGAAAAACCACAGGTAAGAATCTCACCTTGTAGATGTCTAGTACAGATATAATGATGCCATGGTAGTTCTACTTTAGGGGTGATTGTCTGGATAGATGGAAGAAACAGTCAGTCACACCAGTTGGAAAAGTTAGACATTTTTTAGACATCTCACCTAAATGTTTGATCATGCAGTGCATTTTTGTTTTGACAATCACAATTTGGCAATTGTGGCACAATAGCTTACACACAACACAAGCCTGATTTCATGAGCTGTATGTGAGGCGGTGTTACGCCAGGTTCACACACACTCCGTTTGCAGTGCGTATGCAGTCCATGTGCAGTACTTAAGCAGTGCAGAAGCAGCACTGACTCTCATTGTGCTTTCACACAGGAGTCTGCAACTGATTCGTGGCTGTTTACTACAAACACAACATTTATCCATTATTTTGATTTCAAATCCAAACATTGTTACTTAAAATGCTTTTTCAGCATTGTTATTCTTTTTTTGCACAGTACATTAATAGTCTTTCATATACGTGTTTAAACAATAAATATAAGAAACACATTATTCAATGCTTTTTACTTTTGCATTTACTTCTAGATTTATATATTAAGTTGCTCAAGCAAGTGACAAAACATTTAAACTACTTTTCTTAAGTTATCACAAACATAAATTAAAACCTACCATTGACAGAAACAGTCAGCTCTACTGCATTTTCTTTTGCATTTAAATCTTTATTACAAGCAATCCTGTGGTTCATAAAGAACTTTGTTTTCCTACCTCCATGAGTGCCATCTATTATTGCCTTGTTTATCTAAAAGTGCTCTTTTTCTTTAAACCTAGCCAAAAAGCCATAGCCTATGTGTTGACTGTGAAACACAGTAGACTTCAATTATATGCTTTTATGGTGTAACAACTACATTGTCGTGTCAATCCATGTTCACATTTACTGCAAACAATGCGCTGTTACTTTAATTCAGCGCTTGCAGCGCAGCAAAAATAGACTCGGAAACGATCTCTGCACTGCTGCAGACGCACCGCTCCTGGAATGCACTGCCGGGCGGCAACCGTGTGCAGTGTGAACGCTTTCATCCGTTATGAGCGCGGAAAAAAAATGCATCGCATACTCACTGCAAAAGGACTTAACCTGGCATTATGTGTGTGCGCTGCGAGTGTGCAAGAGCGCACGGTCTCCAGGAGAGCGTGCGAGCGCTGAATGGTTTAAACAATGGCAAGAATTAAAAAGAAAAGCAATTTATAAACTTTAGTGACACTACCTCGATTGTGTAAGTTACAATTCCTGTGTCAGCTATGCAGTAGGGCTGGACCAGAATATTTGATTATTCGAATATTCGTTCGGTGGGTTGGCGTTCGATTTTCAAATTTGAGATTCGAATATCCCTTCTTTTTTCTTTTTTCGAACACCTGGAACCCCGTGAAACGGTTCTCAACTTGTCCGCCTGGCTGAACATCTGCACCAGCAACAGACCGTTAGCCAATGAAAGACGTTTGTGCTGACCTATAGCATGCATATATGAGCCCGCTTCTATTATGAGCGCGCTTGCCGCACATCTACATTTGAAATAATGAACTTAAGCGCGCAAAAGACGCGACATGTGAACGGACCCTCTGCTATCACAAAACCGAATGCGATGCATGCGTTTTCTTTCAGTCAACTGTCCCGAGATGCGAGCGAAAGTCTTGAGTCAGCGTGCAGTAGCTCTTGTAGTGCAGATGAGACTCGCCGATGTGAAGCCGCTTTGAGAGAGTGAAAGAGAGAAGACGCGGTCCAGCTGAATCACTCACGCTGTTTTCAAATGACTGATTTAATCTGATATTTTGTGTGGATTTATTTACTCATCTAACCTACATGCTATATTCAATAAATGTTTGCAGGTATTTCCCTCATTATAAACTCGAAAGCTGCGGGAATGAGTAAAACTATGCGATATAGCCTACACACAAATTCAGGACCTGATTAAATATAACTCTATTATACAGAGATTTGTGAAATAAAATTCCATGACTTTTATAAAACTTTTCCAGGCCTAGAAATTGCTGTTTTAAAATGTCATAGCTTTTCCAGGTTTTTCATGACCGTACGAACCCTATAAAAGCAACTGCACGCTTTTAATCACTAAAGATTGGTCCTCTCCCTCCTCTAATCACATGCCGGATCCGTTACCCCGCTTTATTCCGGGACCTCTCAATTTACAAATTAAGCACTGGGCTACCTTATTAAAAGTATTGCTTTTAACAGACGTGTGTGTTTTGTATCACTAGTGCAGTGTATAATTATTTTACCAGCACCAGACAGAGATAGAGATGGTGCCGCTGCATGTCGTGCCAAACCTCTCACAGCAGGCGCGTCATCAACTTGAGATCGGTTTTTTGAGATCGACCTTTTTAGAGACCGCCAATCAAACATCCCAAAGCGATTATCGGCCGATAGTGATTGGTAGCCAATCAATCGGAGCACCCCTAAAGCCCGGTACACACCAAGCCGACGCGGACGAACTAGTGGCGACGAAAGCAGACTGCGGGGTCGGCCGACGTCGGCAGCGTCATGGGTCCAAAGTTGCCCTGACACACCAAGCCGACACTCGACAACAGACGGCCAAGTAGCACGTCCATTCTACGCCTTTCTCGCACACTGGTTCGCCAGCTGAACAGCCAATCAGAATGATCAGATGGCCCGACTGACCGACGAGCTCCGACTCCGATTCAACATGTCGAATCGGCCGAAAACAAGCCGACGAGGACCAACTTCAGCCGACGGTGCGGAACACACTGAGAAAACTTAGTCGGCCGACGAACAAAAACTGCCCGTCGGCCGACCGTCAGCTTGGTGTGTACCGGCCTTAATACACACGCGCGCGCGTGCGCGCGCATGCATGCGTTTAGGTTCGCTGTTGAAGTGTAACATCACCCTAAAGATTTTAGCAAACACAACACTCCCAGGTAATGTTATTCTCTTTCTGATGTATTTGTTCTAATGGGTTGCTAAAAACAGTTGTCATTCTTATAGAAGAGTTCGGAAAAATGTGAGGTGATTAATATTTAAAAGATTATCTTACAGGATTAAAAAATCAAAATTGTACTAGTATCATGAGATGGAATCATCTTCTTTCAACATTATGGGGAAGGATAAATGTGAAAATGATGGTATTAGCCAAGGTAAATTATATGCTCAGAATGTTACTTGTTGATATATGAGGCTTCCTATTTATTTGGAATGGGTAGAAAATTTCTTGCACTTCATATTTACGCACTCACTAATAAAGAGGTCCTTAATGGGACATCTTTTTTATTATAATTACTTTGTTTTAGGATTTTGGTTCTGGATTTATACAGATTTGAGAGTGTTTTTAGGCCTGGTTAACAAAAATGTTTGAAGAATACTGAGCAAGACATGAGTAACTTGCCCAAAATCAATATTGGAATCAGCAGACGGAACCTCATATTTTATACAACTGTATCTTAGTTTACTGTCATTTGAACCTCAATGAAATATTAATTAACAGCCGTGGTTAAATCTGACACATTCTGTAAAATCTAAAACATTAACTTGGGGTCTGTGGAAACAAGCCAGTATTAAAAGGCATCTATTATGCAAAATTCACTTTTACATGTTGTTTGAACATAAATGTTTGTTGGCAGTGTGTGTACACAACCACCCTATAATGATAAAAATCTGCCCGCTCCTTTTTTCAAATCCACATAAATCATAAGCAGTGTCTCAGAGCTTACCGATCACAGAATCCATAGAGTGTGACATCACATTTTACCAGCCCCACCCACGATTGTTGACAGACACTGCCCCTGAGAGAGCCGCACACAATCTGCCATGTTTATCTTCACGCTAGAGCATTTAAAAGCAGCGTTAAAGTAAGAAATGTTTTCTTTTTACAGCTATAGAAGTTGTTCAGTCCAGAGCAGTGAGTGATTTTCTGCTTTTATTTTATTTTCTGGGTCATATTAACAGCATAGACAGCAGTATAGGTACTGTATATTACGCTGCTTTCACTTAAAGGCACAATATGTAAGATGATTTTATTAAAATATCCAAAAACCACTAGAACAGTGTTATATATTTATATTATATATATTTTGTTGACTTGTGTACTAACATTATCCCAAATGTTTCAAAGAATGTTTAAATCCAGAGAAATAAGCAATTTTAACGAGTGACACGGACCGTGTCCATTGTGTCTTCTGCCAATGACGTCATACACCCTCGATTTCCGGTTTGTTTTGTAGAAAACATGGAAACACCAAAGACGCTTTAATATGTTATGTGTTTTATTAGACAGGTGACAACCGCATTATAACAGAACTTTCAAGTGTATCTAGTATGATAAAACAGCACTGCTTTACCCCACATAAGCACGACCGGAAGGAGCGGAAGCGGTCGACTGTGGCATAATAAAAACTCTGCTGCTTTCGCGCCGTGTGTCAAGCTCGTCTCTCATTAACAATCGCTTCAGCGGCCTCGTTTCGCTTCGGCTTTCAGCCTCACCCTGCTTCATACTATGACGTTAATAAATCTTTAATACATTAGCTCATCCATTGAAATGATTTCTGCCCAAGTCCCGTCGGATTGCATCAGCTGTGGGGATGAAGACAACAACTCCCATGATTCCACACTCAGTCACAGCGTCATCAAACTATGCCTTTGTTTCTTTTTTGCTTTGAATATGTGCCCTCTAGCAGCAAAAACTTACATATTGTGCCATTAATACACAAATCTAATATAAACATGCGATTTCTTTCCCAGCTGTTTAACTTCACAGACATAACTAACTAACTGTGTTTTTGTAACTTGTGTGTTTTTAACTTGTGTGTTAAAGAGAACTTTGTTTAGTACTCACACGCCGCGTGACAACCGCTTTCTGTGTGCTGCTTCGGATGTATGCACTCAGAAAACCAGATATATAGGGCCCTATGAAATCCGTTTTATTTTTTCTCAAATTCCATTTAATTTTTTTTCTAAATTCAGTTTTTTCCGTTTTAATTTTTCTGGATTGCGTTTTTTTCTGTTTTAATTTTTCTGGCCTCTTTTTTTTTTTTTTTTTTTTTTTTTTTAAACGGTCAAATTAAATGTTATTAATCAAAAAGCATGTCTAATTAATTAAAATCATGAAACTTATACAATTTAACATTAATTTATTAAAAGTGTAACAAAAATGACATGTTTAGGGCCGTATGAAATGTTTTATTTTTTTCCTCACCTTATGTTTTATTGTTACCAAATTCTGTGTTTTAGCATGTCTAATTATTTGAATGCATACAAACAATTTTTATTTATTCTTACAGTATCCTTATGAATTGTTTTTTTCCCCCTCAGAAATTCTGTGTTGTGTATTTAAATTTTACTGGTTATCAGAAGAAGGCATAAAACATTGATTTAATTTATATTTTAATTAATGAAAATTAAACATTTAATTTTTTGACAAATAAAGGGGATTTACTATTAAAGTTAAAATATTTTGTGAGTATTTCTTTTAAAAAAATTAAGTTATTTTTTTTTTTAACAGTAGTAGTAGTAGTATTACGTACATTCTAGTGTTGGGCGATATGCTCATTTTTCATATCGTCCTATCGTCAGCCTGTGAGATCGACGATACACGATATTATCGTGCTGATTTATTTAATTATTTACTTAGTTTCATTGGAAAGTGAACCAACTCCAGCGTAAGGCTAAAAGCAGCCTAATGTTTTTAATATGACTGAATTTGTGTTTAACATGATAACAAATTAATAGAAACATCGTAAGTTACTAATTATAATGTTACATTTCCTCAGTTATTCAAAAAGCAGCTAACAGTTACAGAAAACGAGCAAAGAACATTACCAAAGAACATCACAATCTCAGTCTAGCGCGACTTTATGCACTTTAAAAACACTCCCGTTAAAATCAGTGAATCTACACTGAATGATGAATAAATCTCATATACTTACATTGTTTATGAACAGAGAATTCGCGAGTCAGAATTCAGTCAGCGCGCGCTGAACAACGGAACTCTGCTGTTTCAGCGATGACTCATCTGAACGTCTCTGATTGGCCATTGCATTCATAAGCTCAACATAATCGTGTGTGATTGATTATAACACGCAATACTGTAAAAACGCGGAAAAAGAAATATAATGCAACAAATAAGCCCTAATATTAATTAGATAGTATTACTAGCCTAATAAAAAATAATAACAATAATAATTATTATTATTATTAATAATAATCATCATAAATAATTGTCTTGCTATCGTCAAAGGCTTCAGCCACAAGCGATATGTCTGACTATCGTCGATACACGATACTATCGTCTATCGGCACAACCCTAGTACATTCTACTAAATAATAGTAATATAGCCTATTTCTGGCACAATGTCTTTAAGTTAAACCGAACTTTTATTTTAATGGGTTGCCGTGAATACCTTTAAAGTTATGTGTGTATATGATATGACGCTAGTTTTACTCGAATGAAATGGTAAAATGCTCGTGAAGTGACTCAGAGCAGTTCTGGAGATGTTGTTCATGTATTTATGTCCTCATTGAGACGGCAGACGCTGAAATCACCGCGAGCGCCACGCTTGCTGTGTATATAGTAAACAAAACTGCGCGGCTGCTCCATTCATACAGAACATGCAGGATTCATATTTACATCGACTTTTGCGGCTTAATATTTACAGATACTAGTCCATATCGCGATTTGATTTAAGTGTAATGACCTACTTTTGATTAATTCATCCAAACTTTGACAAATTCTGTGACATTCCGCGTTAATCTGTAAATTCCGTTTTTATGACTGGATTCCGCAATTCCGTCCGCGTTTTCTGCATTGCGGAAATCATAGAGCCCTATATATATCAGAACTTTAAACTGATATGGCTTTAAAACGCATGATTTTAGCGCGATAGACGTAATAATCAAAACTAAACGGGTGTTTTTTTTGGCAGAGATCTGAAATACGATCTGTAATGGCACTGCCCTGTTCTGGAAAAGGGGGCATGGAGTAGCAGCTCATTTGCATTTAAAGAGACATGCACAAAAACAGAGTGTTTCAAATAGTCATTTTCAAAATAATATGTGACCCTGGACCACAAAACCAGTCTTAAGTGTCAATTTTTAGAAATTGATATTTATACATCATCTGAAAGCTGAATAAATAAGCTTTCCATTGATTTATGGTTTGTTAGGATAGGACAATATTTGGCCGAGATACAACTATTTGAAAATCTGGAATCTGAGGGTGCAAAAAAATTAAAATATTGAGAAAATCACCTTTAAAGTTGTCCAAATGAAGTTCTTAGCAATGCATATTACTAATCAAAAATTAAGTTTTGATATATTTACTGTAGGAAATTTACAAAATATCTTCATGGAACATGATCTTTACTTAATATACTAATGATTTTTGGCATAAAAGAAAAATCTGTAATTTTGACCCATACAGTGTATTTTTGGCTATTGCTACAAATATACCCCAGTGACTTAAGACTGGTTTTGTGGTCCAGGGTCACATATAATAAATGATCTGTGGGGTATTTTGAGCTGAAACTTCACAGACACATTCTGGGGACACCTGAGACTTATATTACATCTTGTAAAAAGGGGCATAATAGGTGCCCTTTAAAGATTTTTAAATTAAAGAAGTGATTAGAGGCAAAAATGACCCCATTACAAAGATTTGTAAATGTAACATGATCACCAGAAAGGAAATTTATAAATTATCCAGAGCCTCATAGCATATGCATGTTAAAATCAATTTAATTAAATGGTTTTTAAGATCAAGAATTTATTTATAGTAATGAATTAACATAATAACACTGAAATTGACACATTTTATTACTTTTTGAAACGATAGCACATTCCTTATTTGATAATTGCACTAAACCGTAGGCAACTGATTTACATATATTCATTAATCTTTATTGTACACCTGTTTGTGAAGTCATTGTGAAGTAGTTCTAATTTTTGTAGATTAGGATGGTGTGTGGGATGTTTACAACTGGTGTTGGTGGCACTTGAAAAAAATGGCAACACTGTTTATGTGCAGAATTACTCATATTGTGTGTTTTTAAATGCAGCTGAGAATTCCATGATGCTCTTTTCATTAAGTGATCCATTTTTCTTCTTTTAGACCAGCTAAGGCCGTTTCTTGATGATTCAGCAAGCAGCTTTGTTGAACGTCTGTTTGAAGCTCTTGAGGAAAGTAGAAACTCCCGTGGCAATAAAGGAGCAGGAGAGAAGAACCGCAAAAGAGAGCTGAAGGTATAGTTTTATGGGCCACCTAAATTTATGGTTTCTGAAGGGCATTTGTGGTTTCTGAAATCTCACATTTGAACTAGTTATTGTGGGATCTTGTTTCTCATTTCACACTGCTCATACTTTACCTGGGGGTAACAGTTAATTCTGGCTATTCTTAAGCTAATGTTTCACAGTGTACATAGCTAAATCCTGGATTCTTGTTTTCATGTTTGTTGTGTCAGTGTTGTTGATTGTAAGAACACAGCAGTAAAAAATAGTCAGCTTTGCATAAATTGAGTCTGTTTCTTTTTTTGAAACTGACTAGGGGTGGGCAATATGACCAAAATCTTATGTCACGAAATAGTTATTTTTGCTTCAAGTAAGGTTTTTGTGAAATCAACATTTTATACGATTCTCATTATTCTCGTCATAATATCGCAATTGCCACAAGACTTAGCTGTTTCACAATGGTGATATTGTGTTCAGTATCACAAAAAACTACTAGTAGCTTAACACAAAGAAAAAAACAAAACAAGTTAACAGTCTGTAATAAAATAAGAATAAATTACAAGCTACAAAATACACAAACAAAATAGACCTAAAAGCTTCAAGCACTAGAAATAAGAAATATTTAAATTGTATATTTATATTAAAAAAACACTGCATAGTTTTTACTGTGTAAATTAAATATAGATTTATTACTCAAGTTACAAAATTGATTCAGTTGAGAGCAGCGAGAAATGATCTCTTTCGTCGTTTTATTAACATTAATTTTAATCAAACATACCAAAATGTAGGCTACTTATTGTAAAAGGTTTAAAATCATTTGTTTTTAAACTGCAGCACTTAAATTCATTTAGATGACAAGCTTTTGTGATGGCGCAGCATGGAAATGTAACTGAGAGACAATAGTCCAAATTCTCTACCAGCTGAAAGATTTGGTCTCATGTCTACTGGTATAACACCCACCCCTAGAACTGACACTTAATATAAGGTAGAAGTCATGGTTAAGTAACCTTTCTCTGACTGTATATCTTGTCTTTTTCTTCTGTTCTATTTTTCCGTATCTTTCTATATTTAGGAAGTGTTTGGAGATGAAGTGGAAGGAGTGAAGGATGGAGACGGTGTGGAATCTGCGGTAAAGAAGAAGAGGGTGCCTCGCTTTGAGGAAGTGGAGGAACCAGCTGTTTTACCTGGACCTCCTACAGAGAGTCCTGGCATGCTCACCAAAATGCAGGTAACACACATATACAGACACATCATCAGTAAAGGTAGACACTAGACACAGAGGTATCTGATGGAACACATACACTGTAATAAAATGTTAAACATTTCATAAAATGAAGTGTGATCGCTGTAATATTCAGAACATATAATGACTTGATTGAATAAAACTGATATTGCTTAGTGCTGCACAAGTATGACAGAATTGCTCATGTAATTTTTTTTTTTTTTTTTTGTATTGCCTGCATCAGTCTTAATACTATCTGTGATATCGTATCTTCAGATCAAGCAAATGATGGAAGCAGCCACACGGCAGATTGAGGAGAGAAAGAAACAGCTAAGTTTTGTGGCTCCTGTCCCTATCGTGCAGGTAAAAAAAAAGAAAACAATATCAAGAACTTGTTTTATGATTGGCCTGTAGGATTTATGTATTTAGAAAAGCACTAGGGAATAAAAAAAAGTGGTGGAGTGCAATAGAATAAGATTAGACAGTAGGATAATTCTGAGCAATGTTCCCTCTAATTTTTTTTTCTTTCTGAGCAGAACTTTTCTCTATTGGGCAGACATTTCGGCCACCTGAGCAAAAACATTCTTTATACCAGACCTGTACAGCGCACAGCACACACACAAAAAAGTGTGTAACTTTTAACTTTAATGTGCTATTTATATTTGATTTGACCCTTGATGTATCTAAATGATGTACATTTTAGGTTACCTGAGAATATTTTTTACAGTATTGAACTACCGTTCAAATGTTTGGGATCAGTAAAGTTTTTTTTTTTTTTTTTTTTTTCAAAGAAGTTTCTTATGCTCATCAAGGCTGTATCTATTTGAAATATTATTGCAATTTAAAATAAACGTTTTCTATTTTAATATATTTTAAAATAACATTTATTCCTGTAAATCAAGGCTGAATTTTCAGTATCATTACTCCAGTCTTCAGTGTCGCATGATCCTTTCAGAAGTCATTCTGATATGCTAATTTATAATCAATGTTGGAAACAGTTGTGCTGCTTAATATTTTTTGAGACCTGTGATACTTTTTTCAGGATTCTTTGATGAATAAAAAGTTAAAAAGAACAGTGTTTATTCAAAATTATATTAGAAATTGCAATAATATTTCACAATATTGCTGTTTTTTTCTGTATTTTGATGAAATAAATACAGCCTTGATGAGCTTTGGAGACTCCATTAAAAAAAAAAACAAGGTCAATTATTTATTAGGTTTATAACTGAAGCAAACAAACAAACTGAAGCATTTAAACTGATAGTATAGAGTATAATAGAAAACAAACTGAAACATTTAAACTGAGAACTGTAAGCTAAATATAAAAAAAAAACGTGAACGTGAATTCTTATATGGCTTATATCTAAACATCCCTATGAAGTACAGTTTGCACAGTACACCTGTGTGAGACTGTAAATGTCTCTGAGTTTTGTTACCGTTCTGTGCCCATCATCCGCTATTTCCAGCACTTAATCTAGCCACTCTTTTTTTTTTTAAAACATGGTGACATTTTATTTCACGTCATTGCGTTTGCGTTGGCGTTGGCTCTCGATTTGAGGTATTTCGTCTGAAACCATTGAAGTATTTGGTTTCTACAGTGACTCGTTTGGCGCACATCACTTTCTATGAAACGGCATTCACCGGCTCTAACTCTATAGCGATATCAACTCTATAACGGTTTGCCCGAGCATTGCAATTCTTTCGCTTTTACTAGAATTCAATCAAATGGCTTTCCCAACTCATTTTTGCTCGTGCGCGTCCACGGTGGAAGAAGTGCGCAGCCGTGCGCGCGCACGGCTTAAAGGGAACATTGATTCTGAGTAAAATACACTTTTTTCTAAAATATTTCTTGTTAGACATTAAATGAAGGTTTACACGTAAGACTAGCAATTGTACTTTTATGAGAACAGTAAAGAGACCATTGTAGTGGTGTACTTTCACTTTCAGTTTAGTCATTTTAATTTCTTTAAGCAGTCAACAATTATACATTTTTAATTATTAATATATATATTTTTAGAATTATCATCCAATTAACAGGGCTTTTGCTGAGTTTTAAAAAAATAAATCCACAACTTCTGTTTTCTACCTCACCCCATAGCCTAGATTGATTCCCTCTCAGACAGACTCTAGTGCTCCACATCCCATCCTTCCAGCAGTGGGTGCGAACCAGTCCATCGCTCCCTCCCAGGCTGCTAACTTCATGAATGATGCTATAGAGAAAGCCCGCAAGGCAGCTGAGCTGCAGGCCAAGATCCAGTCCACATTGGCTATGAAACCCGGAATTCTGGGTGCTTTGGGAAACACAGGGCCACATAACCTGGTAGCCCTGGCTAACCTGCACGCCATGGGCATTGCACCACCGTGAGTGTTGTATACATCTAAAAATAACAGTTCTTAGAAAGAGCATGTAGACATTTTTGGCAGCTCTGACAAAGAATATTGGGAACAAACATCATGTTTTCTATTAACATTTTTATTAAATTGCAATATGTTTTTTGCTTATGTTTATTGCTAAAAAAAGAATTCAAGTTAAAAGTTTTCTCATATCTGCTTACAGTAAAGTGGAACCACGTGAGGTCACAAAGCCAACACCCCTCATTTTGGATGAGCTTGGACGAACTGTTGATGCCAGTGGGAAAGAAGTTGAGCTCACACATCGTATGCCCACTCTGAAAGGTACCATGTGCTGCCACAAAAATATGAATCTCTCACTCTTCGTTGTTACTAATGTTATTGTTTTTTTTCTCTAGCCAACATCAGAGCGGTGAAGAGGGAACAGTTTCGGCAGCAGTTAAAGGAAAAGCCCAGTGATGACCTGGAATCCACGTCTTACTTTGACCCACGTGTGGCCATAAACACTGCACAGAGAGCCAAGAGAGGGTTTAGGTTCCATGAACAGGGACGCTTTGAGAAGATCGCACAGCGCATACGCACAAAGGTGGATAACAGCATGCCTCTTTATTTTTGACTCTATAGATTATACTCTATAGAAACTATAGATTAAAATGGCTTGGAGCAATAACAAGTGAGGAACAATATTATCTTCTGTTATCAGGCTCAGTTGGAGAAACTACAGATGGAGATTGCTCAGGCTGCCAAGAAGACAGGCATACAGGCCTCCACTAAACTGGCTCTTATTGCCCCAAAGAAGGAATTGGGAGAGGGGGAGATTCCTCACATAGAGTGGTGGGACTCCTACATTCTGCCGTCCCACATAGAACTGTAAGAGCCTACAGCTTTCAGCTTTTAGATGTCAGTAGACAACTATAAATCATGTAAGACAAATTGTATTAGGAATAAATGGTTTTAAATGAAATGGTTGAGCCAAGTGTAAATTTGTCATTTACTTGCCATCATGTCTTTCCAAAGCCATATGTGACCCTGGACCACAAAAGCAGTTTTAAGTCACTGGGGTATATTTGTAGCAATAGCCAAAAATACATTGTATGGGTCAAAATTATCCATATTTCTTTTATGCCAAAAATCATTAGGATATTAAGTAGAGATCATATTCCATGAAGATATTTTGTAAATTTCTTACCGTAAATATATCAAAACTTCATTTTTGATTCGTAATATGCATTGCTAAGAACTTCATTTGGACAACTTTAAAGGCGTTTTTCTCAATATTTTGATTTTTTTGCACCCTCTGATTCCAGATTTTTAAATAGTTGTATCTCCGCCAAATATTGTCCTATCCTAACAAACCATACATCAATGGAAAGCTTATTTATTCAGCTTTCAGATGATGTATAAATATCAATTTCTAAAAATTGACACTTAAGACTGGTTTTGTGGTCCAGGGTCACATATGACTTTCTTCCTTGAAACAGTTGTAAAGAATTCAGAGTGACATTTTTCATACAATCTGGCAGTTATGTCATTCCTTTTGATAATTCATAACAGAATTTAGTGAAAGTGGTCTTATTACATTTCTTCTGTTCTTTTTCTCAGATCTGCACATACAAATTTTGATGAGGTGGACATGCATGGAGTCACCAACCTAGTTGAACACCCAATTCAGATGGCCCCTCCAGGTATTGATACATACATGCACACATCAAAACCTTCTACAAACAGAAACTGGTTGGATTTCAAAAGATTGATCTAACCTTTTGTTTCTATTTCTGTCTCTCTCTTTTTGCTTCTCTTTTTAGTGGATACAGATAAGCCAGTGACTCTGGGTGTGTATTTGACCAAGAAGGAGCAGAAGAAGTTGAGGAGACAAACTCGCAGAGAAGCCCAGAAAGAGTTGCAGGAAAAGGTCCGATTGGGTCTTATGCCCCCACCTGAACCTAAAGGTACATTACCAGCAAGGCACCAGTCACAAAGGAGGTTTAAAATGTATTTAATGTTAACCTACCAGTCGAAGGTTTGGACGCACCTACTCATTCTTTATTACAGTTGTTTTTCAGCTTTAGATTTTTCACATCATAACTTAAGAACATGTTTACTTTTTTTTTTTTTTTTTTTTTTTCTTCAGTGTAGGAGCTTGATTATAGCTTTGTGCTCTAACTATCTTATGTTCCTGTTTGTGTGCAGTGCGGATCTCTAATCTGATGAGGGTTTTGGGGACGGAAGCTGTGCAGGACCCCACTAAAGTGGAGGCTCATGTTAGAGCACAAATGGCAAAGAGGCAGAAGTGAGTAATTTCCAATGCACAAAGTATTGATATCAAAAGGGGCTTTCTCACTGCATAGTTCAAAGAACTCAGCATGGTGGTTCCTAGAGTACCAATTTCCCTCTCGGGCAGTTTTCCTGGTTGCGTTTGCACCAGCAACAGGAAGATGGGAGATGGAATGTAAACGCACAATTTACGCGATTGAAAGAGCACGAAAATCGGACTAAACCTCATATGAAAACTTGCAGTGTTAGATATCTTCGAGGCTGAGAAAAGAACACAATGCTGCAGACAACAGGTGCTGTTATGCTGTTACGCTGTATGGCTGTTTTCCGTGTTTTTAGAGTAAATATTTTTACACCGCTTTTTAAAAATGTCGGGTAGCTGGAGTTTCGTATGCGTACACTTATGGCACTGATAGTTCCTATAGAACTGTTTTAGACCCTGCTCTGAAGTAGGAGCTAATTTAGTTTCCCCAAACAGTACCTAGAATTTATGTTCCTAGTTCCTGCAGTGCGAACAGGCCAAGAAGCGGGAGCTTCCGCCAATGGTTCTAGGAACTATAAAAAGGTTCCTCCGATGTGAAAGCCCCTAAAGCCTCAAGTACCTTATTTTCTGGAAAATAAGTTGCACTGGGTTGAATTTGCATTGCTGAGAGAAAGAAAACGGATAAATCACAACAGTGTATAAGTCACATTTTATTATTATACTCATAAATAATGTAAAACACTGGTGAATAAAATGAGTTGTTTACAAACATTAAAAACATGTCTTTTAGTTTCCCTCACTCCACAACAAATCCTTTAGATTTAAAGGTATTCAGAAGAGTAATGAAAAATAAGTACAAAAACAATTATAGTAGCATACACTATCAGTGACATTTTATAAATGACAAGCCTAAACAAATTTAAAGGAAAATTGAAACTATGGACCAGTAAACTTGGGCGTATGTACCTCGTTTCACATACTCTCATTCAGCATGAATCCAAATGTAAGTGTGTGTGTGTGTTTTGTTTGCTTGATGCTAGTTAATTGCATAATATAAGATGCTTTTCATTTCAGATGATTAAAAAAGTGACTCATATTTGGGGAAAATACAGTATCCCTTTCAAAGATGATGTAATTTGTTTGCTTTGATGCATTGTGTGCATAGTGTGATGTTCACCGTGTGTGTTCAGAGCCCATGAGGAGGCAAATGCAGCACGCAAACTCACAGCTGAACAAAGGAAAGAGAAGAAGGTGAAGAAACTTAAGGAGGATTTGAATCATGGGGTTCACATTGCTGTTTACAGGTACAAAACATGACAAATCTGCTCAAATCTTACATTAAAATGCAGTACTATGACACACTGAGTAAATCACAGAGTAAACAGAGTCTTGTTAGACACCAATGTTTATGTAGTCATCAGAGAATTATGCAGTGACCAAAAATGTCAAACAACCCAAAACTACCTTGCACTGTACTTCAGCTTCAAAGTGCCCACTAGGTTTCAACTCTGTGCTTACTCTCAACTTTGGATGTTATTTCAACCAACTGTGGTGTACTCAGAGTATTGAAAGAGTAGGAAATTGTTGGAAATGAGTTGATCTTTGTTTTTTTTCCCTTCACTGTATGGTCTGCAGTTTAAAAATATTTTCTGTTATTGCCAGTGCTAAGTTGATCTCCCCTACTGAAAAAATATACTAAAATGTATTTGAAATACATTTATTTTGTGCCAAGTATACTATAAATATGTTACATATTTATGTGCTTAATAAAAATACCCTGCAATTGTACTTTGGGTATACTGGTATACTTAAAGTCTGCTAAATTGGAACAACTAATTTTGTGCTTAGTGCACTTTAATTGTGCAGAAGTAGTGCTGAGGTCCAACTGAAGGTATATTTAAGTATATTTGGTTTTGCTAAAGTGGAACTATTGGGGCAGTCGTGGCCTAATGGATAGAGAGTTGGACTTGTAACCCGAAGGTCATGGGTTTGAGTCTCAGGTCCGGCAGGGATTGTAGGTGGGGGGAGTGAATAACCAGCACTCTCTCCACCCTCAATACCACGACTGAGGTGAGACCCTTGAGCAAGGCATCGAACCCCCAACTGCTCCCTGGGCGCCGCAGCATTGGCTGCCCACTGCTCTGGGTGTATGTTCACTACTGTGTGCATGCACTTGGATGGGTTAAATGCAGAGGACAAATTCTGAGTATGGCCACACCATACTTGGCCACACACCACTTCCCTTTCCCTTTCCCTATTGCAAGTATACTTCAGGTACAGTTTAAAGTGTCAGTTTAAACTGTTTTACCACTGGTCTTTCACACCTTAGATCGGAAAAAGGCACCAGAAATGGGTGTGTCAAACTGTGGAAAAGTGGGCGTGAAGAGGGTGGGAAGAGGGGAGAAAACAACCAATAAAACACAGACCTACAACCACACACATTATACAGACAAATGAATATTAAAATATCTTTTAAAACAGAAAGAATAAAAGCATAGTTACTTTTTGTTTACCATTTTTGTGTCAGACGTACCACTGTATCAGTGCCCTTATTTGCGCATATTTCATTTTAAGATGTGATATGTGCGCATACACGGTGCTGGTTCATGTTTGGAGCACAAGAGAATATGAAATATGTTCACAAAACCTGAAACATGTTTGCTCCGGTCCGGATATGAACTATGATCCTCGCAACGAGTGTTGTTTAACTCATCACGGCTTTCAGCGCAGAAACCACTCTCTCTCATGCACGCTCCACGTGTTGTTACATATTAAATATTGTGGTCATGTTTACAGAGATGAACTGACAGCGCGGAAGCTCTTTCATGTGATTTGAATTCTCCGCTCTAATACAACCTCATGCATAATACAGCGCAGTCATAGGATCATAAGAGTTCTTTCTCATGAATAATACTGAGAAAAGCTCAGAAAACTGATGAGGTACTCTCTAGCCACGGCAGCCAATCACTGCTCTGAATTAACGCATGTTACTTTTCGTGACGCTGGTTCAGCTTTGCTTTTTGAACCGGAAGAATAAAATTGCTCCAAAAAAACATTTTCCCTTAATAATAAACATAATGAGTGCTATTGTTGTTTCCACTGATGTGCAACCTGTTCATATGTTAACATCTCAAAAAATGTGTTTTAGGCTTTTAATGACACTTTAAATATCTTGCATTAAAAGACTGATACAGAGATCATACAGTCCTTATTAATAGTGATATTAAAACACATTTTAGGCATATTAAGAAATGTATTGTGTAATACAGAAATACTCCAAATAAAGTTTAATTAGAATTTTACATCAGTAAGCCTTAAATGATATTTAAATAAATATGTTAATGGATTGAAGTATACTTGGTATGAAATAAACATATGTTAAATAAATTATGGCGTAGTTTTTTTTGTTTTGTTTTTTTACTAGGGTCTCTCCACATTCAATTCAGGTTTTTTTCTCATTTGATTTCAGTCAACTTTTAATAGCATTGTTCTCACTGCTTGCACACAACAACATACAGTGTGGTCAGCGATGTCTCTTTTTTTGCTAATTTGTTTACTCAAGTAGTTTATCTGCTTTGCCCTCAGAATCCGAAATCTGCATAATCCAGCCAAGAAGTTTAAGGTGGAGGCCAATGCAAACCAACTGTACCTCACTGGCACTGTGGTACTTCACAAAGACATCAACATTGTAGTAGTGGAGGGAGGTGGGTGAAAGTGATTAGAGAATCTCTATAGATGATTCTCTTCACATATGGTTGTTATTATTATTTTCAGGATTTTTATTTATCTATTAATTGACTCCTTACTCCCTGAAGGCCCCAAAGCACAGAAGAAATTTAAACGACTGATGTTGAATAGAATCAAATGGGATGAACCAAATTCCAAGAGAGATGGTAAGGGAATTTAAGAGTGATATAAGTTGAAGACATTTATTGGTCAGCCTTTTTTGAGCTGTGATTTATAGCTGACATTTGACATTCCATGTTTATTTTAGAGCCTCAAGATTCAGATGATGAGGGTTCCAGAAAGAATAATAAATGCACATTGGTTTGGGAGGTAAATGCATACCAGATATATTCTTATGTAAACCAATGAAACATTTACCAAAAATTTAGTAGTTTGTCATGGCTCACCGTTTGTGATACAACTATTTTATTTTCTTGACCTTTGCTTGGTTTTTACTGACATGCAAGTACGTACTAAGTAATATGAGATATAGTTTTATGTTTCTTGTTTCTTATATACGACGGCGTTTTAGTGCCACATAAAAAAAAAATATATATATATATATATATATAAGATTACGAGAATAAAGTCGAAATACTACGAGAATAAAGTCGAAATACTACGAGAATAACAGTCGAAATACTACGAGAATAAAAGTCGAAATACTACGAGAATAAAAGTCGAAATGTTTCTAGAATTTAAATCGTAGAAATTAAAGTTATAATATTTTGAGAGAATAACCTATATTGCGCATGCAAATAGCCCAGATTGAGAGCACCAGGAAGTTGCCAGGCCACCGGAATTTAGGCCTATTTGAATATTGTTGCGTCCTAGCGGCCGCATCATCTTACTGGGATGCAGAAGAGTCAATTTTAAGGACTCGCGGAAACAGCTTAATATCAAGAATATGATATTTATTAACAGACTGAACAGGAACAACTGTTTATCTCAACATCAGCTCACACACTCAATCGACATTCATTTGGGGGGCGCTGTAGCTCTCTTATTTAACCCTTTTTTTAAATACACTACAAATATATGTCGGATTATTATCAAAAATCATACCATGTGTCATACTCACGGGGACAGTATTAGGGATGCAGCGATTGCAATTTTCTTGGCCGATTCCGATTTCCGATTTTTTTGGAAGTATGACCTGCCGATACCGATTTTTGCAGATTCCGATTTTCTTTCTAAGAACTATAATTGACAGCATATACAAACACAAATCTATGCAAATTTCAATTTACATAATAAAATAAATTATTAAACATTACAATTCCCCCAATCTGGACTAAGTTACAGATTTTCTCTCACTTAAACAACTCTCAAAATAAAGTGCTCTG